>ML780419.1:98253-115267 GCA_009831015.1 Picea engelmannii | reverse complement strand
CTTGCATTGGCCTCTTTCATAGGGGCCTTGCTGGCACTTTGCGATCATTTGCGGGGAAATATGGTTGAATTTTCTTATGATGACATGTGGGCAAAGGATGTCAGTATTCACTTAGTAGTATTTTCTCATAGAGGTTCTTTTGAATGCACTCTTAGTGATATTAGTAATTGTTATCACACAATTTGTACTTTACCAAAAGCCCAAGGCAAGTTGATACAAAATTGGCATAATTTGTAATAACCTATCACTGTCACCTTAATAGGAGATCCCTTTCTATTTAGGAGTATGTCAAGACTACCCCATGGGAGACGTCCCCGGTGACCTGGGGGGTTTGAGAAGGCTAAGGAAAGTAATCACAAGGAAATCCTTCCTCTCTCATAGATCACTCAAATCAAAGGTTTCTTTATGTCTTAAAGGATGAAGCAAATGGATAATATTGTGTACCTAACCAGAACAAGACAACAAGGAAAACGAGACACTTTCCAACTACCAAATGATTGTTAGTACTTAATAAGACAATAAACCTTCACAAAGTAAGCTAGTTGATATGAATTTGCACAAATGATATGGCTTATAACAACAATTAACATTTTATAACAGCCACATGATTCATGCCTTGAAATTGCTTGAAAAAGACAATAAAAAGTGACTTTGACTAGGCAAATTGATAGTAAATTGTCACAAGAAAAATTGGCAATGTTTAACTAGATTTTAATATCACTTTTGCAGAGAATTCACTACAGTTAGATGGCTGTAGCAATATTTTGTAACAACAACAAATTTAAATGGTCAAAAGTGCAAGAAAACCACATACAAAACTAGCACTTACCTAGTAGATTCACTAGAAATTATCACATTGTTTTTTTAACGGTTCTAGTGCAAGTTATGTAGGTAAATGTGTCAAATTAATGTATGTTTGTATGGATGTAGCAATGTTTTTCTACAGTGACAAGTTAGCTTAGGAGTTAGTCTAATTTAGGGTTAGAGAATGTTAGTAAATGGTTCAAGGATAAGAGTATAAGTGTTTGTTTGTTCGATCACCACTTGTAGAAGGTAGACTAGTGCCTTTCTAGGGTAAATGGAGTCACTAATGGAAGCAACAAATCTTAAAGGAAATATAGCAATGATAATGATATGTTAAAGGGCTGGAGAGAATAAGAGAGGTGTTGGTATCCCAAGGCCTCAAAAATCCACTTCCAAGAGGAAATTGCTAGAAAGTAATAAGGGTTAGGCCCTAGCGATTTTCTCTTTCCTTGAACAAATTATAAAAATATGCAATGGGGAAATGGAAGTAGGGTTACTAAAGTGATACAATGGTAGGGCTATAGTATCTACTTGAAGTTAGGTGTCTTTCAAGAAATTTTATCACATGGAAGATTATAGGGAAAAAGATAATAGCATATGTCTTTCCCCTAGGGTTTCAAGCAAGAAATTTCATAATCTTAGACATGAAACAAGTAAAAATAACCATAATCATTCATTAAAAATAAAGAAATGCAGATTTTCCACTTACTTCACCAAGAATAATCAAGCAAGTCACCCTAGTTGAAGATCCTCCACATGAAAATAGCCAAAATATACCAAAAATTGCCTCTTTCAAGAAGTGTGCACTAGTAGTTTCTGCCAAGAACATTTAAGGAAGGCCAAATTTCAGACCTAAACTTGAGTGATGAATGAATCATGAAAAAATACAAGATTTTTATCTCTTATTTATACAATGAAAATGACCTTTAATTGTCTTTTAGGTCATAAAAGGCTAACATGGCCAGTTTACATCAAAAATCTGTTTTTTTACATAAAATTAACAATTGAAACCCTAATTTCAATTTAGGGATGACACCATGCCCCTCTAGGATGACATTAGGCCCTCATCATGGAACGCTAGGCCTCAAATGTGAAATGATATGCCTCAAAAGGCCTCAAAATCTACCACACGTGCCAACTAGCACCAAACCATCCTCATGCCAAACCCTAAATGGATGACTTCAAGGGTCAATATGATGATGTCATGGGCCTTCAAGGGACAATGTCATGGTGGAAGGGAAAGACCCCCCTGTATCTAGGCCTGACAGAGTGTCTCGGGGGAAACACCCTTATTCTTTCCTAGTACCATCCTTTGGTGTCTCTCTGCCCCTGGTTGGGGTCACAACATCCAGTTAGAAGGATTTTATCCCCATGGAGGTCCGATCTAATAATCTACCCATATGTATCTATCCACCGAGCATGGTCCTGCAACAATAACAATTACTCCCTCCATGGGCTCATAAGTCACACGGATCATAGCAATTTCAATCACATGCAATAATCAAATTACCCAAACATGTGCATCAAACCCCCCTTTACCCAGACAAATGCTCAAAGACGTTATGAGTTTTAACAAGCCAGGTTTGGAGAGGGTCTCACAATGTCCTATTGGGATAAGCATCCTTAGGTTTGGGGTTTTTCCTGGGTGAAAACCTATCTAGGTCATGTAAGTGTATGAAATGGTGTAGGGGAATGTTTGGGCAAGGGGTGCAATTATAACCTGGAAATGTAGGTCTTTCTTGTAGGTGCCTCTATAGAGGGCGAGTTCAACCTTGTCATGGATGTCATTGTTTCCTATCCCATTAAATTCATTTTATTCTTTGTCTTATTTCTTTTTCTTTTCAAGATAATAGTTGAGGGACATTGTCCTGGCGTGGTGACCAATGGTGACAACATTACCCACAAGAACTTCATGGAAATGAGAAGTTTGTCTCGTGATGAGAGCCCCTTTCTCTTGGCTATGCCACCAAGAGCCAATACCCTGGTTTGGTGACCAGATAGATGGTAGTGTCATATCACTACATGCCCATGGACCTAATAGGTCAGCTCATGATGAGACCTCCTATCCACCAACTAGACCTTGAGTTTTACTTTATCTTACGGGTCCCCTTTTCTTACTAAGAAGCCTTTTATTTCTTTCTCGGGAATCCCTGGGTGAAGCATCTCAAGGTTTCATTTTGAATTTTAACTTTTTCCATCTACTTTTACCCTTTGGTCTTTTATCCCCTTCTTCCCACAAGTCAAGGTACAACCTTTATTGGTGTGGCAAACCCAATGCCCGAACCAAGGTAGGGGAATATGAGAGGGACAATGACGAAAAGTGGTAAGTATGGAAGGAATGGACGATGACCTTTCATAGATCCACATAGTGGCAAATCATCCCTAAGGGAACCAGCTTATTAGGGAACTATGTCACCCCCAAGTATGAACAAGTTAAAAAACATAATTTCCAAGGAAAAGTTATGAAATGAAGGAGAGATTAGTGCAACATATTCAAATACTTTGAAAATTAGAGTGAAACAAACCATGATACCCAGACTCATTACCTCATGGAGAAATACCCACTACTAACTCAAGACTAGGACGGTGGGATGGATGTTGTAGTTGTTGATAGATAGGGTGCATTGAAGAAAAGATGGGCTCTTTGGGGACAAACTCAATTCATATGGCTCTCGGTACTCCATGTCTAGGACCTATGTGCCTCGATACATAATCTCCTTATTTATCCCTAGGATAGGGGATAACATCTGGATCCAACTCGGGGACATGTGCTCACTGTAGAGCGCATGAGAACGTCAACATCTCTGGCATGACCTATAATTTGCTAGATCTCAACAAAAAGAATTAGTAATCCTTTGGGGTGGTGATATCACCCCCCGCTCATATATGATACAATGGAATAAAAAGTAAGAAAGAATATATATACAAATGAAACTACAACTTTACTACTCTATCATGATATGTAGATGGTATATACAATGAATGAAAATGCCTACCTAACTTACATGTACTTACTTGTTGGTTGAATGTTAGGTGTAGTCAAATAACCGGTGAAACCATCCTAACAATATCTCATAATACCTGCCTTTGTGCTTCATCCTAAACCAAAACAATGATAACTCAAGCACAAAAATAACACGAGTCAGAAAATGTATTGCATCATCGGAAATCATAAAGTCTAACTCATGGAGGTGGGTGGGAGGGACAAAATGGTGCCAAGTCAGAATCTCAAGAAAGTGTTCAATCCATCTCAAAAAGGTATCATGAAAAATCAAAGGTTCAATAGACTGAATCAAAGGGTCTAAAGGTTGGCTACCTTGGACATATTCACAATCTGAGGTCTGGGAAAGGGCTAGCAAGAACCTAGAGGATGACTGACAATTTTTTAGGGGAAGGCTGAAAGATTGAGAAAACAAAGTTCATCTTGAGGTATTCAACCTACTCTTGAATTCTAAAAGTAATCTTTGCCTCAAAGAAAACTTAAGACAAAGGACATGCTTCCCAACTACACCTTTAGTGACATAGCAAGATAAAATTATCGAAGGGAGATGGAAGATATTGTCACAAGGATCCTTCTATGGGAAAGAAATGTCCTCACCTTTATCAATATCTGAGCACAATGGTGGTTGATAATATTCTTCATGGAATAAATCCAATTGCTCGAAGGAATATTTATCAAAATCCTCAAGGTATGACCGAAAATCATTAGGAGCATATAGCACCAGGTCATCCTTTGGTGTCTAAAAAAAAATTGTAATCATATCATCTCCTTGTTTCCAAATGTCAAAATTAGTAACCTCATATGATAGTTGTAAAGGAAACTTTTGGAAATGACCCTTAATGTCCTAAATGGGATCCCCATTATATCCAATCACATCCCATTTACGCTTTTCAACATGTATGAATTCATCAATATTATCAACAGAGTCATCACCTTTATCATAACATGAAGGGATTAAATCATCCAAGGGATCATCTAACAATTCTTCACTTTCCAAATCATAAAATAAAGCATCATCAAACTCTTGGAAAGTAAAATAACTTACCTTGTTTTCTTCTTCTTGTGCAAGAGCTTCAAGGATTTGGATAACTTCATTAAATGGAAGAGCATGCATCATTGTTTTGTCCTCGTGATTTGTCTCTACATATTCAACTTCATAATAAGGAGGATATGTCTTGTCCAAAGATTCCCTTTCTTCTTCCCCTTCTGAATCATAGAACAAAGTATCATCAAAAAATTGAAAAAGAAAGTGACTAACCACATCCTCTTATTCTTGTGCAGGAGGAATAAGCTCTTGAATAGCTTCATTAGAGGGAGAAACACACATCAATACTTCATCGTCGTGTTTGATATCTTCAGGATCTCACTCTTCAACCATGTCTCCATTATCCTCGGTAGAAGCATGAGTAATTTATTTCTCTTCCTCATGGGATTTGAAACCCTCATTAAGGCGTTTGTCCTCAACCCCTTGTTGATCAATGTCCTTTTCCCTTGTTTCTTGGAAATTACCAGTAAAGGTATCAAGGGAAGATAATCTCTCCAAACTAAGAGTATTTGGGGTAAAGAGGTGTCCTTCCTTGAACAAGGAGATATTTTCCTTGATTTCTATAGCCATGTGATAAGTTTCATGGATTTATTTTGGCCCCTTTTTATCGAGGAGAAACCCTAAATGCACTAATATTACATCGGTATAGAGGTAAGAAAGGTATTTGTCTTCAGGACGATGGATTCTAGGAATTTACCATAGCAAATTTTTGAACCTGGTATGGAATTCCTAGATACTCTCATTCTTAGTTTTTTTCACATACTCGAGTATTTTTATTAACATCTGTATGTCTCGTAATTTAATAGCCCATTTTTTGAGAAAGGTTTCTTCTAACTAGTCCATAGATGTGATGCTAGCATCAGGTAGATCGACATACCATTTCCTAGTGTTTCCATGACGAGTGGTAGAGAAAAGTTTCATTGCCAAATCCTCAGCATCATCACTAATAGGGTGGAGTTCAAAGAAATCCCAAAAATTATCCATGTGGTTGTTGGATCTAATCCCATCACTACCATTGAATCTAGGGATCCATTTTACATACCTCATGGACATTTATCATGGGTAACCCATAATTTTACTCATATCTAAGGGTTTGAAATTTCCCAGGTCCCATTGAGAAGCCACGGTTGGATTTGTCATCAGTGGAGTCAACAAATAATCCTTTTAGGGATCATCAAAGAGGAAAGAGGGAATCACCCTCAGTGGAGTCACCAGGTAAGATTTGTGAAGTAAAGGCTTAATGAAAAAGTGTTGTCTTGACGGATATTGACTCAGTGTTCCCCGACAACGGCCCCAAAATGTTATCGCACAATTTGTACTAGCCCAAAATCCCAAGGCAAGTGGATACAAAATTGGCGTAACTGGGAATAACCTATTACTGTCGCCTTAATAGGAGATCCCTTTCTATTTAGGATTATGTCAAGACTACCCCAGGGGAGATGTCCCCGGTGACTTGGGGGGGTTGAGAAGGCTAAGGCAAGTAATCACAAGTAAATACTTCCCCTCTCACATATCACTCAAATCAAATGTTTTTTTATGTCTTAAAGGATGAAGCAAATGGATAATATTGTGTACCTTCCCAAAACAAGACAACAAGGCAAACGAGGCACTTTCCAAGTACCAAATGATTGTTAGTACTTTATAAGAAAAAAAAAAAATCACAAATTAAGCTAGCTGATATGAATTTATAGCAATGCAACTGTTTATAACAAAAATTAATGTTTTATAACAACCACAAGATTCACGCCTTGAAATTGCTTGAAAAAGACAATAAAAAGTGACTTTGACTAGGCAAATTGATAGTCAATTGTCACAAGCAAAATTGGCAATGTTTAACTAGCTCTTAATGTCACTTTTGTAGAGAATTTTCTGCAGTTAGATGGCTGTAGCAATATTTTGTAACATAAGCAAATTTAAATAGTCAAAAGTGCAAGAAAACCACATACAAAACTAGCACTTACCTAGTAGATTCACTAGCAATTATCACAATTTTTTTTTATGAATGATTCTAGTACAAATTATGTAGGTAAATGTGTCAAATTAATGTATGTTTGTATGGATGTAGAAATGTTTTTCTACATAATAAAGTTATCTTAGGTGTTACTCTAATTTAGGGTTAGAGAATGTTAGTAAAGGGTTCAAGGATAAGAGTATACATGTTTGTTTTTTCAATCACCACTTGTAGAAGGTAGTCTAGTGCCTTTCTAGGGTAAATGGAGTCACCAATTGCAGAACAAAATCTTAAAGGAAATATAGCAATGATAATGATATGTTAAAAATCATATGATATGATAAGGAAATTTCTAGAAAGTAACAAGGGTTAGGCCCTAGTGATTTTCTCTTTCCTTGAACAAATTGTAAAAATATGCAATTGGGCAATAGAAGTAGGGTTACTAGAGTGATACAATGGTAGGGCTCCAATATCTACTTCAATTTAGGTGTATTTCAAGAAATTTTAGCACATGGAAGATTATAGGAAAAAAGATAATAACATATGTCTTTCCCCTAGGGTTTCAAGCAAACAACTCCATAATATTAGACATGAAAGAAGTAAAAATAACGATAAGCATTCATTCGTAATAAATAAATGCATATTTTCCACTTAATTCACTAAGAATAATCAAGAAAATCACCCTAGTTGAAGATCCTCCACATGAAAATAGCCAAAATACACCAAAAATTTTCTCCTTCAAGAAGTGTGCACCACTAGTTTTAGCCAATAGCACTTAAGGAAGGATGAATTTTAGACCTACACTTGAGTGATGAATCAATCATGAAAAAATACAAGAGTTTAATCTCTTATTTATACAATGACAATGACCTGTAATTGTCTTTTAGGTCATAAAACGCTGACATGGCGAGTTTACATCAAAAATCCAGTTTTTTACATAAAATTAACAATTAAAACCCTAATTTCAATTTAGGGATGATTTCATGCCCATCTAGGGTGATGTTAGGCCCTCATCATGGAACGCTAGGCCTCAAATGTGAAACGTTAGGCCTCAAAAGGCCTTAAAAGCTGCCACACATTCCAACTAGCACCAAACCGTCCTCATTCCAAACCCTAACGGGATGACGTCAGGGGCCTTCAAGGGCCAATGTCATGGTGGAAGGGAAAGACCCCCCTGAGTCTAGGCCTACCAAAGTGTCTCAGGGGAAACATCGTTATTCTTTCCTAGTGCCATCCTTTGGTGTCTCTTTTCCCCTGGTTGGGGTTACAACATCCATCTGGTGGGCTTTTAGTCCCATGGAGGTCTGAGATAATCATATCCCCATATGTACATGTCCACCAGGCATGGTCCTGCAAAAAAAAACAAGTATGACCTCCATGGGATCATAAGTCATAGGGATCATATAAATGTCAATCAAATCCAATAATCAAATTACCAAACATGTTCATCAAACCCCCCTTTACCCAGAAAAATGCTCAAAGACGTTATGTAGTGTAACAAGTCGGGTTTGGAGAGGGTCTCACGATGTCCTATTGGGATAATCCTCCTTAAGTTTTGGGTGTTTCCTAAATGAACACCGATCTAGGTCATGTAAGTGTATGAAATGGTGTAGGGGAATGTTTGGGCAAGGGGTGCAGGGATAACATGGAGATGTAGGTCTTGCATATGGGTGCCTATATAGAGGGTGAGCTACACCTTGTCATGGATGCCATTATTTCCTAGCCCATTAAATGCCTTTTATTCTTTGTCTTATTTATTTTTATTTTCAAGAGAATATCTTAGGGACACTGTCCTGGCGTGGTGACCAGGGGTGACAATGTTACCCACAAGCACTTCACGGAAATGAGAAGGTTGGCTTGTGATGAGACCCCCTTTCTCTTGGCTATGCCACCAAGAGCCACTACCCTATTTTGGTGAGAATATAGATGGTAGTGTCATGTCGCTACATGCCCATGCACCTAATAGGTCGGCTCATGATGAGACCTCCTATCCACCAACTAGACCTTGAGTTTTATTTTATCTTACAGGTCCTCTTTTCTTACTGAGAAGCCTTTTATTTCTTTCTCAGGAATCCTTGGGTGAAACATCTCAAGGTTTTATTTTGTATTTTAACTTTTTCCATCTACTTTTACCCTCTTGTCCTTTAGCCCCTTCTTCCCATAAGACAAGGTACAAACCTTACTAGTGTGGAAAACCCAATGCCTGAACCAAGGTAGGGGAAGATGAGAGGGACAATGATGAAAAGTGGTAAGTGTGGAAGGAATGTATGATGACCTTTCATAGATCCACCTAGTGGCAACTCATCCCTAAGGGAACTATCTTACTAGGGCACTTTGTCACCCTCCATTTATGAACAAGTTAAAAAGCATAATTTCCAAGAAAACGTTATGAAATGAAGGAGAGTTCAATGAAACATATTCAAATGCTTTGAAAATATGAGTGACAGATACCATGATACCTAGACTCATTACCTCATGGAGAAAGACCCACTGCTACTTCAAGACCAGGCCGGTGGGATGCATGTTGTAACTGTTGATATATAGGATGCACTGAAGAAACGATGGGCCCTCCGAGGCCAAACTCAAGTCATATGGATCTCAATACTCCATGTATAGGACCTGTGGGCCTCGAGACATAATCTCCTTAGTTATCCCTAGGATAGGGGATAACAGTAACAATGGTGAAAAACCAATCCTGATGGGGATTTATAACTTTTTTCCATGCCCTAGGCATGAGAAATGATGCAAAGAGCGTGAAATATGTCATGTATCGATGACAATAAGAAATTTGTCGTTGGTGGGTATGCTTCGTGTATCGACATGGAAAGGTTGTTGTGTGTCGATTGTATCAACGAAAATCAAATAGTTGATGCCACCACATACAAGGTTCAAGCGAAAGGGTTTGCTAAACATTGGCCCCTTCGTTTATCAAATTCAAAGATATTACTGTCACCGATACACAAAGGGATGTTTTTTTTTAAGTTCCTAAGTGTTTCCCATTTTCATGTGTCTACGGTGGTGAGAGAATGGGTGTCGGCGTGTTGACAATCAAAACTTTATCGACGACAATATGTATCGAAAACTCCAAGTGTTTCTCCCATACTTGTGTTTTGGTGGAAAATATAGGGTGGATGCCAATGTATCGATGACCAAAATTTTATCAGTGTCGATACACAAAAGAGTTAAATCAATATTTTTCCAAGTGTTGGACATTTTCACATATTGGCAAGGAAACGTTTAACTCACTGACATTGGCGGTATCGATGAGGGAAATGTTTCCTCCGTCGATATAACCCAAGTCAATGACCTTGAAAAGTTAGAAAAACTTAAGTAAAAAGTTTGGAAGAGGTTAAATCAAGGACATGAGGAAAACTTAGCTTCCATGACGAGATAAAAAGGTCTTGAGACATAAAAACGAGGGTCCATATTTCTTGGAAACATTTGGCTGTAAGAGCAAGAAAACGGGAAAAAATGGAAGTTGCTTGTGCCATCATAATGACTCCCTAATGTTTATTGTACTTATCCCCCGTGCTCTCATAACTATGGGATGTGACTTTTCACACCCACCCTTTTACATGTGTTTAATGATTGAGCTTTGATACACTCAAGAGGAAAATTAGAAGGTTTATACACAATGATAATTTTAGAAAGTGGATTGAGATTAATTAAATGGGTAATTCCCCCTTGGACCCCCTCTTATACCCTCTCTTAGATCATCCCTTCTCTTGTGGAAATTTATCCCCCATTACCCCATTTGATTCCATCTGCAACTCATGATACATTTATTTTATTATTTTGTATATACAATGTTTACATATTACATAGTCGAGTTCGCGACCACACATCATATTTACAATACATATTACTAATTTAGGGATAAAAATGGGGATGTTACATTAATAATTGTTTTTTGGTGTACCTAATGATTACATCTTTACTGGGCAATTGAATCTACGTACATGTTGTTATTGATGGTTTGTCCATCATAAGACAAAACAATGCTTTTAATGAAAAATCATCGTGAGGTTCACTCCTAAGCCATTTCCCAAAGTCAATACTTTCCAAAAACCCCAAATAGTATTTAAGCGCAAATAAGATGATTGTAAGTGGAAATTAAATCTTATAAAGAACATGTTTTGACAATAAAATTGAGAAAACATATATTAATGCGGCGTTGAGTTTATAATTCTAAAAAATAAAAATATTTCCAGTATATATATTAAAAAATGTTAACTTAAGTAGATTCTAATTCAATTTATTTCAAGTCATATGAGAAATTGTGGCGAAAAATGTTAAAATGTTAATTTTTTTTTAATATTAACTATTCATATATTAATAATTTTACATAAAATTACACGCTTTTTAGGCTCACTATGATTATGCCTATTGATTTTTTTCTATGATAGACTTTAATATTAATAAAACTGTTCATATAATCCAAGTGATTAACTAGTCTCAAAGATCTAGTTATAGTCATGTAATAGTTACATTTGTTGTTTCTGAGCTAAAAAATTACAAATTAGTATTCTATTTTAAAGCCCATAATAGAGGATACAATTTTCCTAGTATTTAGCATAAAGGAAAATTCTAAAAGAGAGCTAAGATTAGACAATGAAACACCTTGTCCTTAGCCTTGGATGTCGAGTCCTCAGCCTCAGACACCAATTCCACATAGCTAAGGGATAGATTATTGTCTACATGGACCTTTATGCCTGGAGTTTTGTCCTCTTGGTTCTGAGTCTACCCCACTACTTCCATATCCTAAAGTGTCTTAACTAAGACCTCATATTTCAGGTCCAAATAATCTAGTTTATCCATAATGGCCTCTTGTTAGATACCTTATTCTTATATCATCTGGGAAATGATGTATTTATTGTGCCAGTGATGATCAATCTCCTTAAATTACTTTGTGTCTCCACTGTGAGAGAAACGTGTGTCTACAATTCATTCCATAAGTTCATCATTAATTCCTTATAAGTGTTAGATAGTTGGTTTAGACTGATGGACGGTTCATTCGGATAATTGTTTTTCATTGATGTCAACCCTTGGAGAGTGATATTGGATATTGATGTCAAACCTTAGAGATTGATGTCAACACTTGGAGAATTCTGGTAGCAAATTTCGGTAGCCCCAAAGGTGTGGTTATGGAACCCAATTTTGTTTGAGGAATTAAGCCATGAAGATCAATAATTTTCCAAGTGATACTATTAGAGATGGATAGTACGTGTCATGTCATTTTCGGTGATATGTGGTACGTCATGTGGTTCCTCACAGTTAGTGAGACATGACCTTGAGAAGTTGGAGAACCCTTTAGAGTATTATAGAAGCATCTAAGAAGGTCAACAAGAAGTCAATTATTCTAGAAGCTGCTAGAAATTCATCAAGAAGATTCCTATTCAAAGTGGGCGCAAGGATCAATTAATTAAATAATAAAGTGGTTATAACAAGAAATTAATTATGGGTAAAGTTGTTGTAACAAAAATTTTGCTAGTCAAAGTGGTTGCAACAAGAAATTAATTATGGATAAAGTAGTTGTAACAAGGTTGAATAGTCAAAGTGGTTGAACAAGAAATTAATTAATTATGCATAGAGAAATTGAAACAAACTATCTATGATTTAATTAATTAAGGAAAATTTAGTTTCAACAAGAAAGTGGGTTAGCCCTAGATTGAGGAGAAGGGGTAAAACGGTTACAAGTTGTCCCTAAAGGAAGTTACTTGGAAAGTATAAATCACATATCAAGAGACTCGCATTAGCACCTATTGAGCATATTGAATATCTATAAGTGATTGCGTTAACCAAGGAGATCTCAGGTGAATTTCAGAGGGAAGGTGAAGTAAAGAAGGCTGAAAATCCAAGGGAGGATGAAGTCTTTTAATGATGTGTTCTAAGGTGTTCCGAGTAAAATGGCCATAACTTCTTCATAGAAAATCCAAATGATGTGACACCAATTGTAATGGAAAGAGTACATGCCTTAGTTTGTTGTGTGAAAGTTTCAGAATAAGATATCAAATATTGAGCACATGGCATGCCGTACAAGTTCGCTCTCTAGAATAATCCAGAATTCAGTAAGGTCTGCCATTTTTGCTATAACTCCTTTTTCTGGGAGGTTCCAAGTAGTGAATATATGATTCAATAAAGGACAAAGTGGGTAAATGTTCATCAGCTAAAGAACTTTGGGATAAGTTACATGATATTTATTCTTCACCCATTAGAGAGTCATAGAATGCCAAAAAAATATATAGGTACAGAATGGGAAGAAATATGTTCATCATGTCAGACAGATTCAAAAGAAGAAGAGTACACAATCAACATAAGTATGTCTTTTTGCTTTAATTGTGAAAAACACAGACATCTTGAAATTGAATGCCTTGAAAGTAATGAGACAAAAAATAAAAATGAAATAGAAGAATAATTGATCAATGATTTAGATGAACTAAATAAGGAAAGAGAAGAAAATATATCACTATTGATGCAGAAAAAGGAAAGTGTTCAAATATTTGAAGAAGCCCAGCAAGTCATCGAGAACTTAAGAGCTCAGCTAGAAGAATCCAGAAAGATCGAAGAAAATATTGAAGGTCAAAAGCAGTGTTTGGAAGCCAACATAGCAGCACAAAAGGAAGAAGCATAAAATATATTAAAGATATTGACAGATCATATCAAGGAAAGAACAAATGATTTAAACCAGCTTAAAGAAAAGCTCAGTAAAAAAGAAACAAAACTTGAAGATGAAATAATCACATTGAAGATCCAAGTTGAAGAAGAAAATAAAATAGAAGAAGTCATGAGGAACCAGATGATGAAGAAAGAAGAAGAGGTGGAGAAGATTGAAGAATAAGTTGTCATGTTGAGAGTAAAAGTTGTCAAGCTCAACACAGATATTGAACAGAAGCCCTCTAGGTTGTCAGAAAGGAAGAATGAAGAGAAGCCAAGGACTTATGCAGAGGTCATTAAAGGCTCGATGAAGAAGGAAGAATGCAAGCCCTTGAAGAAGAAAATTCCATAAGTGCAAAAGACTCAAGAAGAGGACTACATAAGAACATCCTCCATGTTCAATCCACAAAGAATCCTCAATCATGATCATGATCGGCCAAGGCTAGAATATAGAAGGACTACACCAAAAACAAGATCATTCACTCCCAGATATGTAAATTTATTTTATAGTCATTGATTTTATTGTACTAAATTTGGACATAAGGTTGCAGATTTCATGGCTTATGAAAGAAATGTTCAAGCAATAAATGTTTATGTGGCCCCACATAACATTGAATGTTACAAATGTCATAACCATGGACACATATCTCGTGATTGTAGAAGCATGATCGATACTTCCATAAAATAAAACATTGATGTTAGATATAAGAAAGTATGGAAAAGAAAGAAAAAAGAACATGTGAACAAAGACTAGGTCCCAGAGATCGCAAGATTGACAATAATACGAGATGAAGACAAGTATACAAAGAAAAAGGAATATGTCAGACACAAAAAGTTTTAGAGAAGAAATTAAAGAAAAGAAGGACAAGTGAATAAAGAACAGGTTCAAGAGATTGTACTTTCAGTAATTATAGAGAAAAATCAATCCACAGGCAAAAAGGGAGAATTCAAAGTTCAAAGAGATGATGACTCTATAGACAAAGAGGAAGATGAATCTGCATCAGAGAAGGTATTCTTCCGAGCCATCTGTCTTGGAGACTCCTAGGTAATATGTATATGAGATAGGGGGAGTCTATGAAGTATCTATGACAGATCAAAGGACCATCCTTCGAGCAACTTACAAATTTTGAGTAGACATACTCAGAGAAATCAATTAGCAGTAGTACAGTATGACATATTGATCAGTTGGAAAATTATAGCATAGGTTGTTTTAGATATGCAAAGTTTGGTTTACAAATAGAGAAGACCAATGGACACAATTGACATTTGATGATCAGTTGCAACAATGAATAATTCATGATAGTATAGTGACATATGGGTCAACATTGTGGACAGTTAAGTAGCAGAGTCATGGACAATATGGACAGAGATGGATTACCAGATTTGGACAGATATATCAAAGTGGATGAGAGCATGGATTCATAAATTGGTTCAGAGAGTGGTTCAAAGATTGATTCAGAAAGTGATTCAGAGATAAAGAAATATTATCATAATGGATGATAATGATACAAGAATATTTGAATGCTTATTCTTGAATGATTTATATATATGTCAGTTGATTACACAAGGAAGCGTCAATGGACAAAAACTCCAAAAGGAAATAGGTACATGAAGCCCTACAATTGTTCTATATGACATCTTGTAGAGAAGTCAAAGGGAGAGAAATAGAAACAATAAGATAGGTAGAAAGATCATTCAAAGAAGTTGTTAGAGAGAGAGATTAGAACATAGGTATGATTCCAGAGGAGAGATGATAGAGATGATCATAGAGGGAGCATTGGAATCCATGCCATCAACATTGCATTAGAGTGATACCCTTTTTCAAAGGGGGAGAGATTAATAAGATACAGGGAGAGAGAAAAATCATAGGCTTAGAAACACAGAGAAATATTAAAGGTATTTATACAGGGGGAGTAGCCCAAAGGACAATGCATACATGGGGAGC
This sequence comes from Picea engelmannii, assembly GCA_009831015.1. Lineage (NCBI taxonomy): Eukaryota > Viridiplantae > Streptophyta > Pinopsida > Pinales > Pinaceae > Picea > Picea engelmannii. Next base: position 99,867 of record ML780419.1, on the reverse strand, counting down.
ATCCTCAAGGAGAGTTCAGTCAAGGGGAACAACCCCAAAGGGAGATACCCTTTTCCTTTGATTTCAAAGGGGGAGATATAGATACATTGATGAGGAGTGATTATCACAAGGAGCGTTGCAACACTATGTGCCCCATTCTGGGGGATCGTTGGGCTATTTGAGGAAATCTTGGGTTGTTGAGGAAGATCAGGGAAAAATCCCCCTCATCTATGGAGTTGGTTGGATTCAAATCTGAGGTCAAGGATTGATCTTAGGGAAGATCCACAACTGATGGAGGAATATCCTCAACCTATCCCAAGAATATCTAAGGTGGTTGGGCCTCTCCAAGCTTATATAAGGAGGCCTTCTCATGGTGAAAGGGACATGGAGTTTTTAGAGCTACCAAACTTATGATCTCATGAGAAGTGGTATTGTAGAGACATTGAAGGAATAAAACTTATGATATCATAGGGTAGATAATCAGTGAATCATAGTCATTTTGTTTGTAGATCATTTGAGCAAGGGGTTGGACAAAGAGAGCTTGGTGAGGTTGTTGCATTTGAATCAAAGGTCTTTAAGTATCTCTATTGAGTTCTCATTAATACATGTGCTTGGCCTGTTTCCTTCAAGATTGTGTATGCCTACATGAACTTGTCTTTAATGGATAGATCTAGTTTCAAACTAATCATAGTAGAATAGGAAGCATGCTTTGTCTTTGATTGGATTGCAGGACCTGTTGAAGAGCTTGTGGATTAGAGCTCAACTTGGAACTGGGCGAGGACAAACATCGTAAAAAAGGTACATCTTGTTCCTCTTCTCTATAGATTAGCTTAGATAGGTTTAAAGGGGATGTCAGTGACCAAAGTTAGCACCTTTCTATCTTGATCTTAGATATTTAGGGTCCAAGAGGGAATCCACCTGTCCGCAAGGGGATTTTCCTGTAACATAAATTGGCGACTCCACTAGGGAATCAAAGCTTTCAGTTTTGGTTTCCTTCCTTGGTCTTGTTTTTGGTCTTTTCTCACCTTTATATATTATTCATGTTGTGTTTCTGATTCTTAGATGTGTTGTTGGCTCTTGAATTCATTCCATACACACTCAATTTCTGGATTTTTATGAGTTTTTTTAATTTATAGGCAAGGTTTTTGAGTTCTGAGAGGCTAGCGCTCCCCTACCTCTACAACCAGAGTGTTGGCACTCCCTCGCAGGCTCCTACGGAGCGTTGCAATGCTCTGGTACCCTTGACACCAGGGCACTGGTATTTTTCTTCTCAAAATATTTTTGGGAGTTGATCTCTAAGTCTAGTTTTTTCTTGTTCATCTAGTCAAGGTTATTACCATCTCAGTGTGTTCTTGTTTAGCCTCCAACTATTTGATTTCTAAGGATTGGTGATGTTCTGTTTGGATTTTTGACATCTATTTTCCTTGCTTTGAATCACTCTTCTTCCCTGATATTTGGAGTCAATCTCATGTTCTCTTCTCATTTATCTGACTGAATGAAAGTTGTTGTAAGGAAATTCAAAGATCTATTCACTATTTCATTTTGATATTTGAGGTCTTTTCTCCAAGCATTTCCTTCTATTTGAATTTGGTTTTCTTTTTGTTTCTTGTTTGATCACAACGAGGGTGTGTTTTT
>ML780419.1:43662-90020 GCA_009831015.1 Picea engelmannii | reverse complement strand
GACACTAGTTAATCGACGTCGAGTATAGAAATGGAAGAGGTGTGGATTGCCTCCATTTCAGAGGATGAAAGAGAAAGAAGAGATGTCAACCTGAGAGTCGAAGGATCAAACTCCAATGGGCATGGAAGATAATTAGACAAGGAAGGGAACATAATGAAAATCATTGAAGGATTGCAAAGAGATTCCCAGGCACGCCGAGCTAATAGCTGAAATCTCATGAAAGTCAGGGATTGGCAGGGTGAATCCAACTTTAAAATGTTGAAGAACCTAGAAAGAATAGAAAAAAAAATTGGAAAAAGAGAGTGACGCAAGCAGATCAAGAAGTGTCGGGACCCCTGAGAGGAGAAGAAGATCGAGGAGTGGTAGCAGACATTACCATCTCTCCCAGAAGCATTCTGGCAGGGAAACACACAGTAGTTCAAGCCCGCCCCCTACCAGAAAATACCGAAAATATGGAAAGGATGAATTGAAAGGGGAGATGAACAAGATCAAGCCTCCAATGTTTGATGGAGAACATAAGAAGGAGGAAGATTTCGAGACATGGTTGCTTGGAATGAAGAAATATTTCCAACTGCAGAATTATTTCGTCGATGTAGAAGGAAGAATTGCAATGTATCAACTGAAAGGAAAAGCATCCATGTGGTGGGATCAGTTTGTGCAAGTGCAACGCATCAGAGAGAAAGATGTCACTTGGAAGGAGTTTAAGAGGTATTTCAAGAAGAAATACCTGACTAAAAGATACTATGACAAAAATATGAAGGAGTTCTTCGAACTCAAGCTAGGCAGCATGACCATTGATGAGTACGAATGAAGTTTTCTGGAACTACTGAAGTATGTTCCATTCATCAAAGATGAGGCTATCAAGATTCAAAGATATTTGAGTGGACTGCCACCTTCCATGGGTGACAAGATTCAGTATGATGATCCTAATACTATGGAAGAAACCATAAGAAGGGCTAAATGCTTATTTGAACAGCAAAGAGAAAATCCTACCATTCGGAAGGCTTGGAATGATCAGAAGAAGTTTAAGAAGGAACAGAGGCAGAAGGGAAACAAGCCTTCCTTTTTCAGAAACAATCTTCAGGGACAGCCATCGTTTAGAGAGCCGAGAATGACTAAAGAGGGAGAAAAAAGACAAAGACAAATGCCCATCCAGTGTTGGGGCTGTAAAGGAAACCACAAGTACAGAGATTGTCCCCATAAAAATGGTAAAGAGAGAACTGTTCATACTGATCAGCAAGCTGAAACAGTGGAGGATATGGGTAGAAGAATGTCGAGGATCTACACAGCCCTGCACAACAAGCAAGCAGAATTTCAATCGCACATGATTGAAGTGGAAGGTATGATTAATAACCGACCACTTATTATTTTAATTGATTCAGGGGCTAGCCATAGTTATGTAGATCCTAGGGTGGTGGAAAGTTTTCTTTTATCAAGAAGAAAACATGAAAACTCTTGGCTAATGTAGTTGGCCACAAGAACCAAAAGGAAGGTCATTGAATTGGTTAAGTCTTGTTTAGTGGACATGGGTGGATTGAGCACTAAGGCTGAATTAAATATTCTGTCTTTAGGGTCTTATGACTGCTTAATTAGGATGGACTGGTTGGACCATCACCATGCCCTTATGGACTGTTGTAACAAGAAATTCACATGCCTAGATGAACAAGGAAATCAGAAAACAGTCCAAGGAATTCCCAGAGCTGTGACTATTAGAGAAATCACAGCCATGCAACTGAAGAAGTGCTACAGGAAAGGTTGTCAATTATTTGCAGCTCGTGTGGAAGAAGCATCCAGAGATGCAGTCTCAAATATTGGAGACCATGAAGTACTCACAAAGTTCAAGGACGTATTTCAGGAAGTACTTGGACTACCTCCAAAGAGAGACATCGATTTTTCTATAAATTTGATGCCAGGAGCAGCTCTAGTTTCGAAGGCTCCTTATAGAGTGAGTACGCCAGAGATGAAAGAGTTGCAATTGCAACTTGAAGAGCTTTTGAAGAAGGGGTACATTTTCCCAAGCATGTCACCTTGGGGAGCCCCGGTCCTATTCGTGAAGAAGAAATATGGGACATTAAGGCTGTGCATTGATTTTTGACAGTTGAATAAGGTAACTGTCAAGAACAAGTATCCTCTGCCAAGGATCGATGATATTTTCGATCAGTTGAAGGGTGCGAAAATATTTTCAAAGATAGATCTCTGATCAAGATATCACCAAGTGAGAATAAAGTATGAGGACATCATCAAGACTTCCTTTAGAACAAGGTATGATCATTATGAGTTCACGGTGGTGCCGTTTGAATTGTCAAACGCACCTATTGTTTTCATGTGCTTAATGAATGGTGTATTCAGGGACTATTTGGACAAGTTTGTCATAGTCTTCCTGTATGACATCTTGGTGTATTCCAAGTTAGAGGAAGAGCATGAGAAACACCTGAGAATGGTGTTGCAAGTGTTGAGAGAACACCAGCTGTATGCCAAGTTGAGCAAGTGCTCATTTTATCAAAGGCAGATCCATTACTTGGGACATATTATTTCAGAAGAGGGGATCGTTGTGGATCCTGAAAAGGTTGAGGTCATCCGAGAATGGTCAGCGCCAAGGAATGTGGCAGAAGTTAGATCTTGTATGGGTCTGGAAGGCTACTACAGAAGGTTTATAACCAGATTCTCAAAGATAGCTCACCCTATCACTTCCTTGCAAAGGAAGGAGAAGAAGTTTCAGTGGACAGAAGAGTGTGAGAGCAGTTTCCAGCGATTGAAGAAGCTATTAACCAGTGCTCCAATCCTGAGGATTGAAAATCCAAATATGGAGTTCGTGGTGTGCATAGATGCGTGTAAGGAGGGGATGGGAGGAGTTCTCAGCCAAGAGGGATTTGTAATCTGTTATGAGTTCTGAAATCTGAAAGAGCATGAAAGGAATTATGCCACTCACGATTTAGAGCTATCAGCAATCGTCCACGCATTGAGGAAATGGAGACATTACCTCATGGGAAGGAGATTCGAATTGAGAACAGACCACAACGGTCTAAAGTATTTATTTGATCAGCTGACTTTAAGTGTCAGGCAAACCAGATGGTTGGAGTTTCTGTGTGAATATGACTTTGATATCAAGCATATCAAAGGGAAAGAAAATAAGGTGGTTGATGCACTCAGCAGAAAAGTGCATGAATTACATGCTACATCCATTAGCATGTACAAGACTCGGATTAAGGACATAATTTTGGAAGCTGCAAATGTTGATTTGCAGTACAGAGGTATGGTAGCAAAGCTATAGCAGCGTGAGAGACCACAAACCCAGGGAAGTTACACCTTGGGAACTGATGTCTTACTTCTGTATAAAAACAGAGTGTATGTATCCAATGTCCGAGAATTGAAGCTGGAAATTCTAAAAGAAATGCATAACGTGGTTTATGTTGGACATCCTGGATATCAGAAGACCGTGGCAACAGTCAAAATACATTACTTTTGTCCGGGTATAAAGAAAGAAATCACTGAATACATCGCCAGATGTATGGAGTGCCAGAAAGTTAAGGCTGAGCATAGGCACCCAGCAGAGTTGCTGCAACCTTTACCCATTCCTGAGTGGAAATGGGAAGTGGTGACAATGGATTTTATCACAGGATTGCCCAGAACAAGCAAGCAGCATGATTTAATCATGGTGGTGGTGGACAAGCTTACAAAAGATGCCCATTTTATTCCACTGAAAACCACTTAGAAGGCAGTAGATGTTGTTGATATCTTCTTAAAAGAAGTGGCACGCTTGCACGGAATTCCTAAAACAATTGTGTCTAATAGGGACCCGAAATTCACCTCGAATTTTTGGAAAGGGTTGTTCAAGGGATTTGGAACGAATCTGAACTTTAGTATAGCGTATCATCCTGAGTCTGATGGTTAGACAGAAAGAGTGAACAGAGTAATAGAAGACATACTGAGAATGTATGTGATGGATAAACCATCAAGGTGGGAAGACTACCTACATTTGGTAGAATTTTCCTACAATAATGGGTATCATGCATCGTTGAATATGATCCCATTTGAAGCACTTTATGGAAGAAAGTGCAACACTCCAGTGAGCTAGGATAATCCATCTGACAGAGCAGTAGTTGGGCCAGAGTTTCTCAAAGAGATGGAAGACCAAATGATAAAAATTAAACAAAATCTAAAAGTTGCCTAGGAAAGGCAGAAAAGTTACGCTGATAATAACAGAACCCATAGAGAATTCAAAGTGGGTGACCATGTTTTCCTGAAAGTGAAAACTAACAGGAGTTCCCTGAAGTTGGGAAGTTGCACCAAGTTAGCAGCGAGATTTTGTGGGCCGTTTGAAATCCTAGAAAGGATTGGGCCAGTTGCATACATGCTTGCATTACCTGCATCTATGAATGTACATAATGTGTTTCATGCTTCACTGCTTAAGAAGTATATACCTAATGTTAATCATGTTATCGATTGGAATGTGATTCAGGTGGAACCAAAAGGTGTCCTGCAAGTGCATCATGCGCACATATTGGACAGGAAAACAAACAGCTCCGGAATCGAGCTATAGAACTTGTAAAGGTCCAGTGAACCTGGTACGGTCCTGATGACGCGACATGGGAGCATGCAAATGCTATGCGGGCAGAGTACCCGCATCTTTTTGAAAATTTTGAAAAGCTTGCAGAGACAGTGTAAGGTTGCACTGAGGACAGTGATGAAATAAGGGGAGGGGATTGTAGTGTCCCCAAGACCGAGCCCTTGTAAATCGGATATATCAAATGAATTGTAAATATGTGTTATATACTGGTGAGACAAGTTTGTATAAGCCGGTGGGATTATGTGATTGTTAGGTCAGAGAGCCTAAGGGTTGGAGGCCAAGCACCTGATTTTGTAACTGTATGTATGCAACACATTAATAAAATATAAACACCACCACGTGCAGACCGACCACGATGAATGAGTGATGGGGGAATGAGATTCCATAGAGTGGGCAAGGAATTAGGGGCTGGGAGGTGGGAAAAAGGGGCTAAGTGTTGAGCCTAGGGGCTTAAGCCTTGGGAATAATATTTTATTATTATTCCAAAGAACATGTAAATTTTATGTTTTATTTTATCCTAAGTTCCTGGCAAGGGAAAACGTGCAAAGGGGATGCATGCTGATGGAATGCATGCAGTTCCAAGGGTGACAAGTGTCAACCCTGGTGCATGCAAATGAAACGGTCGAGATGAGCCGTGAGAGGGGTCCCTCCTCCATTCCAACCGACTGTCTGAGCATGTACGAAGCTCTGAACAGTATGACTGACCCAACCTTTGCAAGAATACCTCATGTGTTTCTAAGAGCCGAGAAGCCTGTGTTCGTTTCTGAAAAGTCGAGTTCAACTGCTCCGTTATGAGCTGTGGAGGCTGTGTCAATCCCTGCATGAATTTCTTGTCACGCAATCCCAAAAACCATCACCGTGAGACCTTTCCGTCATTGTTGAGCCTATTTGGGAAGCCCGTGTGATGCAGTAAGACACGACCACCACCTCGCACTCCAGCTCACAAGATCATTCAAATTCCCCTTTGAGACGAATTAGCTCATTCTATTCCCTACTGGAATCTTTGATGAAAACCCGATCCACAGGTCCTTTATTCACCTACACGACTTTCTGCATTCAACTGTGAACTCCCCGACTTAATTTCGGGTTTCAGGGTTTCATGATCCTTGATGTCACGAATCTTTGTCCCCGCGATCTCTCGATCACTGATTTGTCGACGCACTCCCTTCCAGCCTTAGCCCCTCCTGGCTATGCCCCTGGTCCATGTGACCACTTCTCATAAGACCGTAGCCTTATATCCTTTCGGGGCTTCAGACTTTCCAATGCCAGAATACATGGACACTTTGTCCACGGGATCCACGATTCTACGATTCCCGATATGCTTTGACTTTCGTTATCCCTCTGGGCTAGACTCGTGATCCACGCGATCTCCCCCTCATATGACCATAGTCATACCCCTTATCGGGGTTTCGGACATCGCAATGCTGAAATGCATAAACACTTTGTCCACGGGATTCCCGATATCCCGATTCGCGATTTTCCGATGTGGCTCTCCTATCGGAACCTTTTCTGGACGCCTCGATCATTGCCACACATCCCCTCAAGGTGGATGGTCCTGATCGCCTCTCGCGATTTCGCGACTTCAAATGCCCCGGAAGTCTTCTCCTCAGGACTCGCGAAACACCGGACTCCGATGCGCCGATTTGACCTTCTATCGGTACTTTCCCGATAATCTGGATCTCCGCCACGTGTCCCCAAATGATGGATGACCCTGATCCAATCTCATTGTTTCGGAGTTTTCGATGCTCCAATGACAGAAATCCTCTGTCAACTCAAAACCCCGGTAGTCGATATACCAACGGGTCGCTCGATCTCTGCCACATGTCGCCACAAACAGACGGCTCAGATCTTTCCCGGGACCTTTACCATGGAGATTCTCGATCTCCTGTCCACAAGATTTATGATTTCATGAGCGTCGATATCCCGATACCTATCGGAACTTCTGCCTGGCGTGAGAAGGTTTAAACCCCATGCCCCTCCTGTCCTATCCAACGGATGACGTGATTTCCGAATGAGATCCAACGGCTCACGATCTCCCCCTTCTGTATGCTTGCTCTGATGCTTCCTGGACGTAGAAACCAACGGTCCAGATCTCCATCTCTAGACAATCTGACGGCGGCTGTGCTCCCTCCCGAGCTTGCATACTTACTTCCCAACCTTGGGGGAATTTCAAACAACCCAAAGGCCTTGACCTTTTCCTTTCTTCTCTGCGAGCTCCTTTACCTGAGTTCTTGCCGTGCGTTCTCCTCGACATTGTTCCTCCTGATCTTTTCTCCTTTCGAATCCTCGAAGGATTCTTCAACTCCTGTGCCTCTGCAGGGTATTCTCATGCACACAGAGTTTATCTATCCGTCCTGAGATTTATTGTAGCTTTGACCTCTAAGGAAACTCGTTTCTCCTTTCCTTTCTCCCACAAATGGAGAATATTTGGATGCCCTCCTGGCTATCCTTCACTCAAGAAACCTTTTGTTGAGTCTGCAGGGTGTTCAACAACCCTGTGAAGATCCCTCAGTAGATTCTTCTTTCAAAATACAGAACTCAATAGAGTTCTCTTCTCCTGTGCCTGTCTGCACACTAACTCAAATGCCCATCTGCCAAAGTGTCTCTTCCTTTCACTCGCTCAATGCCAACCTGGAAGAGCTCTCAGAATCCTCAGTGATTCTGTTTCTTCTTGAACTTCTCAACAGAATTCTTCCATTGTGCACCCCTTGCACCTGCTCCATGCCCACTTGGCAGAGCTCCTCAGAATCCTTAGTGATTCTGATCCTCCTTTCTGAACACACAGCAGAGTTATCCCTCTGTGCACCCCTTGCACCTGCTCAATGCCCACTTGGCAGAGCTTCACAGAACTCCTCAGAGCTTCTGTCTGCAACTGTGTCTCTCCTACACAGCCTTGCCTCCAAGGTGTTCAGTAACCTTGATGTCTTCACTGAGTTGTTGATTCCAGTTCTTGTGTCGCAGCACGTCTTTGTCTGAACCCGCAGAATTTAGAAATGCATCCCCTATGCACAGATATCAGAACCCGCAGTGTTCTGTCACACCCTCCTGGTGTGAAGCCTCAAAGATATTCACTTGAAATTAGACACACTCCTGCAAATGCCAACCTACAGTATACATCTACAGCATATAAGAACACTCAAAGACATTCATTCAACACAGAATACACACAGGAAAAACTACTTATGTTTATATTAAAATAGAAAAGGCCTATATATACAAAGTGTTCCTGAGCACGGCTTGTAACAAGGTCTCGGATCTTCTCTCTTCTTCTCTCTATACGTAGATCCTCTATTCTATCCCCCTCACTTATGCAAAATGAGATCCTAAATCTCTTTTACCTAAGGGGGCTCTTCGAGCTCTTCCCTCCAATCTACCTACCCTATTCAATTACATTGAATGGGTTGTCTAGTCTGCATCTGGATCTAGATCTCAGCCATACAAACATTAAAGGCCTATCTTATCTTCAGCCTGCGCAAAGGCACAACTCTATGGCTCAACAACCTAGACATTAAATTACATTCAATTCAAGTTTTAAATGAGGACGGTGCCTCTCTCTTCATCTTGAATGCACGCGCTTAACACGGTTGGCTGGCTGGCTGGATGACGTGGAGATATGCTCCTGCATCATACTCTTCAGCTGCAAAATTCATGAGCTCCTGCTCATGAGCTTCCCATCTCTGATGTTGAAATCCTCCTGGATCCCAAATCATCCTCTGGAGTTGTTCATCTACTCCATTTGTTTGTTGTTGCTGTTGCTTCTGCGATGTTGCTGCTGCTGCTTCTTCCTTTCTGCTCAGCTGCTCCTTGCTGGCATTTTCTGCTGACCTCAACATCAGCCTTCTGATCTCCTCGATCACTACATCTAGTTGTTCCAGTGGTTGGTCCTGTTTTTGCAGTCTCCCTAGATGCAAAAATTTTCGGCACATGGGCAGATCACTGTGATCTCCCATGCTTTCTTCATCAGCTTCCAACTTCACCTGTTGGATGTGCATGCTCTGCACTTTCACCCTTCTCTCCAGAGCTTCGAATTGTTCATATAGATCAGCTAAACTAACGTTGTATGTTTCTTCTTCTGCTGCTGCAAACTCCCATGTTGCAGTCTTTTAAGCTTCCTGGCTGAAAATATTGAGCCATTCCTCATAATGCTCATTATATTCTTCTGCTTCTACTGTTGTCAACTTTAGTGCTACAACTTCCTCAGCTTCCTGGCTGAATGCATTGAGACACTCCTCAGAATTCTCATTTTCCTCTCTATCTACTTCTGCTTGGGCAGTCTCAAACACCTGCTCCAATTCCTCTTCCCTGACAGTCTCAGCTAGTTGTCCCTCTACTGTTGCTACATCTGCAATACAGACTTCTGCCTCCTCTGGGCTAAGTGGTAGGGGTATCTGTATTTCCCTAATCATCAAAAGATCCTTCAGATCCTCCTCTTCTGTCATCTGCACCTGCTGATCCAAATCCATCTCTGAGCTCACCTGCTCTGTCAGCTCCTCAGGCTGATTCCAACTCACCTCTGAGTTTATGAGACTCTCAGACAGTCCCATCTGCTTGTTCCTGCCCACCTGGCAATATGGGATCTGTTCACTTCTCTCCTAGCAGATTATGAGATCAACTGATCCCTTCTTCATCAACACTCCTTTCTAATTTGAGCTCACCTCCGAGTCCATGAGACCTTCAGACAGTCTTGAATTCTCATCTCTTCCCACTTGGAAATCTGAGATGCTTCTGCTGCCCTCCTGGCAGTCCATGGAATCAACTGATTCCATCTCTGTTCCCTTGCCCCCCTGGCAAACTGGAAACCTTTCGCTGCCCACCTGGCAGTCTGTGAGATTCTGCAGTGAACTCATTTCATTACCCACCTGACAATGTGAAATTCCTTGGCTGTCGTCCTGACAATCCATGAGATCCCGCAACGATCTCAGCTCCTTGCCCACCTGGCAATTTGTAATTTCTACTCTGCCCTCCTGGAATTTCTTGAGATCTCCAGTTGATCCCATTTCATTCCCTTCACCGAGAATTTTTCCAGTCTCTAGTTCACATACCTGAACCATTTCCTCAGGTCCGTCGAGGTTTTCAGCATGCCTCAACCATCCTCTTAACAACCTACGTTGTCTTCTAGCCATCAACTCCTTGACTGGCGATTTTGCTTTTGCCTTCCTCATGGGCATCCGCAATGCGAGCTTTTCTATTTCTTTCTTTATATCAGCAATCTCTTCATCTATATCTTTTTGGCTCCATAGCTCTGAGTTTTTCCTCCCAGCATACTTACGGCCTTCAGTAGCCATGTTGTTGTCCCTGTCTTCTCTCCTAGCAAACCTGTTGTTGTCACTCTGCACCCTGAGTGTTTCCAGCTTCATCCTCCACAGTCCTACTGACTGTCTATGGACTGTTTCCTACCTGTGAACAATCCTTACAGAGTCTCCAGCGCTCTGTCTTCCTTTACCTTCTCGCTTCACCTAAAATATACAGATGAATTCCCTACTCTGATACCACTTGATGCAGTAAGACACGACCACCACCTTGCGCTCCTGCTCACAGGATCGTTCAAATTCCCCTTTGAGCCGAATTAGCTCGTTCGATTCCCTGTTGGAATCTCTGATGAAAACCCAATCCACAGGTCCTTTATTCACCTACACGGCTTTATGCATTCAACCGTGAACTCCCCGACTTAATTTTGGGTTTCGGGGTTTCATGATCCTTGATGTCACGAATCTCTGTCCCCGCAATCTCTCGATCACTGATTTTTCGACGTGCTCCCTTTCAGCCTTAGCCCCTCCTGGCTATGCCCCTGGTCCATGTGACCACTTCTCATAAGACCGTAGCCTTATATCCTTTCGGGGCTTCAGACTTTCCAATGCCAGAATACATGGACACTTTGTCCACGGGATCCCCGATTCTCCGATTATCAATATGCTCTAACTTTCGTAAGCCCTCTGGGCTAGACTCGTGATCCACACGACCTCCCCCTCATATGACCATAGTCATACCCCTTATCGGGGTTTCGGACATCGCAATGCCGAAATGCGTAAACACTTTGTCCACGGGATTCCCGATATCCCGATTCGCGATTTCTCGATGTGGCTCTCCTATCGGAACCTTTCCTGGAGGCCTCGATCATTGCCATGCGTCCCCTCAAAATGGATGGTCCTGATCTCCTCTCGCGATTTCGCGACTTCAAATGCCCCGGAAGTCTTTTCCTCAGGACTCGTGAAACACCGGACTCCGATGCGTCGATTTGACCTTCCATCAGGACTTTCCCGATAATATGGATCTCCGCCACGTGTCCCCAACTGATGGACGGTCCTGATCCAATCTCCTTGTTTCGGAGTTTTCGATGCTCCGATGACAGAAATCCTATGTCAACTCAAAACCCCAGTAGCCGATATACCGATGGGTCGCTCGATCTTCGCCACGTGTCACCACAAACGGACGGCTCAGATCTTTCCCGGGACCTTTACCATGGATATTCTCGATCTCCTGTCCACAAGATTTCCGATTTCACGAATGTCGATATCCCGATACCTATCGAAAATTATGCCTGGCGTGAGAAGGGTTAAACCCCATGCCCCTCCTGTCCGATCCAACGACTGACGGGATTTCCGAATGAGATCCAACGGCTCATGATCTCCCCCTTCTGTATGCTTTCTCTGATGCTCCCTAGACGTAGAAACCAACGGTCCAGATCTCCTTCTCTAGCCAATCTGACGGCGGCTGTGCTCCCTCCCGAGCTTGCATACTTACTTCCCAACCTTGGAGGAATTTAAAATGGCCCAAAGGCCTCGACCTTTTCCTTTCTTCTCTGTGAGCTCCTTTACCTGAGTTCTCGCTGTGCGTTCTCCTCGACGTTGTTTCTCTTGAGCTTTGCTCCTTTTGAATCCTCGAAGGATTCTTCAACTCCTGCGCCTCTGTAGGGTATTCTCATGCACACACAGTGTCTCTATCCGTCTTGAGCTTTCCTGTAGCTTCGACCTCTAAGGAAACTCATTTCTCCTTTCCTTTCTCCCACAAATGGAGAATATTTGGATGCCCTCCTGGCTATCCTTCACTCAAGCAACCCCATGTTGAGTTTGCAGGGTGTTCAGCAACCCTGTGAAGATCCCTCAGTGGATTCTTCCTTCAAAATAAATAACTCAATAGAGTTCTCTTCTCCTGTGCCTGTCTGCACACTAACTCAAATGCCCATCTGCCAGAGTGTCTCTTCCTTTCACTCGCTCAATGCCCACCTAGCAGAGCTCTCAGAATCCTCAGTGATTTTGTTTCTTCTTGAACTTCTCAACAGAAGTCTTCCGTTGTGCACCCCTTGCACCTGCTCAATGCCCACTTGGCAGAGCTCCTCAGAATCCTTAGTGATTCTGGTCCTCCTTTCTGAACTCACAGCAGAGTTCTCCCTCTGTGCACCCCTTGCACCTTCTCAATGCCCACTTGGCAGAGCTTCACAGAAATCCTCAGAGCTTCTGTCTGCAACTGTGTCTCTCCTACACAGACTTGCCTCCAAGGTGTTCAGTAACCTTGAGGTCTTCACTGAGTTGTTGATTCCAGTTCTTTTTCCACAGCACGTCTTTGTCTGAACCCGCAGAATTCATAAATGCATCCCCTGTGCACGACTATCAGAATCCGCAGTGTTCTGTCACACCCTCCTAGAGTGAAGCCTCAAAGATCTTCACCTGAAATCAGACACACTCCTACAAATTTCAACCTATAGTATACATCTACAGCATATAAGAACACTCACAGACATTCATTCAACACAGAATACACGCAGGAAAAACTGCTTCTGTTTATATTAAAATAGCAAACGCCTGTATATACAAAGTGTTCCTGAGCACAGCCTGTAACAAGGTCTCGACTCTTCTCTCTTCTTCTCTCTATACATAGATCCTCTATTTTATCCCCCTCACTTACACAAAATGAGATCTTAAATATCTTTTACCTTAGGGGGCTCTTCGAGCTCTTCCCTCCAATCTACCTACCCTATTCAATTACATTGAATGGGTTGTCTAGTCCGCATCCAGATCTAGATCTCAACCATACAAACATTAAAGGCCTATCTTATCTTCAGCCTGCGCAAAGTCAAGGCTCTATGGCTCAATAGCCTAGACATTAAATTACATTCAATTCAAGTTTTAAATGAGTACTGTGCCTCTCTCTTCATCTTGAATGCACGTGCTTGACACGGCTAGCTGGATGGCTGGCTGACGTGGAGAGATGCTCCTGCATCACCATGTCTGTATTCTCGATTGGTTGTGATGGCCACGTAGAGCTAGACTACGCGTGGCTTGTTGGCCAGTGCAGGTTGTGATTGAGCCTGTGTATGACCTCTCTCCAGGTTAGGGAGGTGACTGTTGTTGGAAGAGGTAGGTTGTCAAGCCTGTGAGCAACTCTTTCCAGGTGAGAGAGTTTGCTAGGAAGTGGTTTCTTCCAGAGAGTGTCCATCACCAGCTTCGGGCTCTGAAACTTCCTGATCCGGCCTGTTGTCGAGACCCAGAGAGGGAGGTGTAGCACCGATGGACTGTGCTTGTGAAGGTGTATACTCCCGGGCGGAACAGGCATGTGGGGAATGAGAGTCTGGAAGTAGTTGGCGTAAGATGGCATCCTGGGAAGAATCCTTCCAGTCTTTCTGTGTTGTTTTCCCTGTAACCTCAGCCTAGCCTAGGATTCCTTGCCTTGGGGTGGAGCTTAGTCCCAGATCGGGGGTGACCCACTGCTGAGCTGGCGAGAAGTGTGGTCTAAGGCTGGGAGGTTCATGGAAGGCCTGCACGTGGTTGGTGGAATCGCCAAGGTTTTCAAAGATAAGTATCAGATGATGTTTCATTCATAATTTTGCATCTCTGTGTAATTATAACTATCATGTATTCTGATGTGCATATCAATTTAATGTTAATTCTATTGATTGTATATTATAGCAGTAAATAGTATGTTTACTTTGAGCTTAAATGTATTTATTTGCTTAAACACGTGTTGTTTTTATAAGACCTGTATGAGCTATGTAAAAGGTGTGTTACATATTGGTATCTGGCAGTGATAAAAGCCTTGGTAACATAAAAAGTGGTGTTACAGCCATGTTCGACATCAGGACATCTATTCACATGGTAAGATTCGTACTACATCAGGATCAGTAAGAAGACCCTGGGTTGAGTAATCACTCTAATATGTAATTCACCCAGGTTGCAATGGAGTTTCTCTTGAATATTGACTCATATATTGTTACATAGATCCACTTTGTATTGGTTTGTGGCTATGTCTTGTAGTTTCATAGATCCACTGTGTATTTTTTGTGGCTACGATCAGTTCGTGTCATGGAAGTATAGATCCACATTGTATCTTTGGTGTCTATAATCTTTGTTAATATAATTATGGATCCACGGTGTATCTTATGGCGGCCATACCTTGCAAGTATTTATCACCCAAGCATAGGTATGCATGCCTTGGGTTTGAAACATATCATAATATTTGTTTGATGGTTGTGTGCAGCTTCTACCAAGTTCTCCGCATCCATACCCTTGCTCGAAAAAGTCTACAAAGTACTTCAATCATCATTTTCCATCTTCTAACTTTTCACTTTGGGGGGAAATTTGTTACACATCAAAATTACTCATTTCAATGATGACCTATTGTCATCATTACAAGTGTCGCAAGTGTCGCATTTTAGCCATAAGTGTCGCAAGTGTCACAGACATCATACAATCATCTCTTCTATGTCGTGTATCTAACGACATCACAAGGAACACTTGAAGACACCCTCAGAGACTGGTTAAAGAAGGAGAAGTCATTTCATGAAGAGTAAAAAGCCTTTTTCCTTGAGAAAACCACTTAAAAATTAATTTTGAAGGCCAATGCTCTCCTACCCACTGTCAGGGAGTGCCAATGCTCCTTGACCTTCTTTGGGGGAGCATTCCAACACTCTGTGCACCCTTCTGTGGGAGAGCTGGGATTTTTTAAGAATATTTTGGGCAGTTCTCCCCTACCCACTGTCAGGGAGTGCCAACGCTCCTTGCCCTCCTTTGGGGGAGTGTTGCAACACTTTGTGCCCCATTCTGGGGGAGCACTAGGCTATTTGAGGAAATCTTGGGTTGTTGAGGAAAATCAGGGGAAAATCCCCCTCATCTCTTGAGTTGGTTGGATTTGAATTTGAGGTCAAGGCTGGATCTTGGGGAAGATCCACAACTGATGGAGGAAGATCCTCAACCTATCCCAAGAATCTCTAAGGTGGTTGGGCCTCTCCAAGCTTATATAAGGAGGCCTTCTCATGGTGAAAGGGACATGGAGTTTTTAGAGATACCAAACTTATGATCTCATGAGAAGTGGTATTGTAGAGACATTGAAGGCATCAAACTTATGATGCCATAAGGGAGATAATCAGTGAAGCATAGTCATTTTTTTGTAGATCATTTGAGCAAGGGGTTGGACAAGGAGAGCTTGGTGAGGCTATTGCATCTGCATCAAAGGTCTGTAAGTATCTTTATTGAGTTCTCATTAATACATGTGTTTGGCCTATTTCCTTCAATATTTTGTATGCCTACATGAACTTGTCTTTAATGGATAGATCTAGTTTCAAACTAATCATACTATAATATGAAGCATGATTTGTCTTTGATTGGATTGCAGGACCTGTTGAAGAGATTTTGGATCAGATCTCAACTTGGAACTGGATGAGGACAAACATCATAAAAAAAGTACATCTTCTTCCTCTTCTCTATAGATTAGCTTAGCTAGGTTTAAAGGGATGTCAGTGACCAAATTTAGCACCTTTCTGACTTGATCTTAGAGAATTAGGGTCCAAGAGGGAATCCACATGTCCACAGGGTGATTTTCCTGTAATAGTAGGACGTGACAAGGATAGGTGGTTGGAGCCACCTTCTGGTTGGAGTCAAAGAACCAAGGAGTTGGAGCTTCCTTCAGGTTGGAGCCTCCTTTTGGTTGGAGCCTGAGAATTGGGTGGTTGTAGCCACCTTCTGGTTGGAGTCGAAGAACAAAGGGGGTTGGAGCCATAGAATTGGAAGTCAATTCTTCCTTGAATGTAATTCTTAAAGACATATAAGAAAATCATTTCGTGGTTTTCTCCCGCATTGGGTTTCCATCTAAAATATTGGTGTATTGTGCATTGTGTGAATGTGTCTATTATTGTTTATTATGCATTGATGGATGTTAATTTTATATGATGCAATAACATATTAATGATGAACTGATGAACATTGTTGAAAAGTTAAAGGAATATAAATTGTGGTTAAAAGTGTATAAATTGCTCATTATTGATTCACCCCCCCTCTTGGTAATCCAACAAGAAGATGTATTGGCTAGTTTCCCCCTACCCTTTTGCACAATCTTTTCAACACCTTAATTTCCATGGTGAATCTCTTGTGGCACCTTGTTCCAGCTTCTCTAGCTTCCATTTTTACTTTATTTGGATTGTTGGAATAGTTTCCTTTGTTGAGGTTCTTTCTAGCTCTAGGATTGCCTCGTCTAATAGGCCTTACTTTTCTTCCCCCCCTACCAAATTCCTTTCATATTTCTAGAGATTTACGCTTGGTGATTAAAGAAAAGGAATAGGATGAACATAAAATCCCTTCTCAAGTCCTTCAAAACTTATCTTAGAATTTATTCCTTCATCTTGAGTGAAAAAAGGGTCAGTTGCATTCTGCAGAAAAAATTGTGGCCTTCTCTCAATCCCTAAGCTCCTTGTCAACCTATATCACTGAGAACCAACCCCCTATATTACTTTTCTCACTTGCAAAGACTCAACCACATAGGAATATGGGGATTTAGGAGATTCTAGAAAATTCTGGCTCAAAACTGCTCCAACATATGCTAGAGGAGGGCTCAACACATCTTAAAGAAGCAAGACGAATAACCAGTAAGCACAGTCTATGTATCTCAAAGACATACCTCTCATGCAACACCTTTGCATCAACCTTCTTAATGTTAATGTCTAAATTCATCTACCTTAAGTTATCAAACCTCTATCCACCCAAATCCATCATACCCATAAGGAGTGTAGTAAATGGTAGCTTGTTTGACAGAGAAAGAGGGTAGGTCGGGATAACCTCCCCCGTCCTTCTGTTCTTCCTTGCATGCTTAAAAATAATTCCCTCACCTTGCCACCTATGAATTGAAGGGACAAGCCTCTTGCCTTCCCTTAACCCACATCCCTTACGACCTATGCAAGATGTGCCAAATAATATTATTTAAGGCATGAAAGAATAAAAATAATTGTCGAGGAAATTGGAACAGATATTCAAAACATTAATTGTCAAGGCAATTGGAACAAATGTTCAAAGCATGAAATTAACATATTAGATAGAGCATGAATTTAACATATCAAACATTGTTGTTTCAATTCAAAATGAATATAAAGGGTAATTGTAACTTTTTAGGTCATGACAACGTGTTAAATTTGATAAAAAAATATTTCTTTATCAAGAGCATGCTTACCTATTTTTGGATTTCAACATTATTTCTTTATTGAGAACATGCCTACCTTACTTCTTGGATTTCAAGGTTGTGATATAGTTCAAGAGCATGTTGTGAGCCTACAATCTCAAAAGCTATATAAGTCAATTAAGTAATACTAATTACTACTATATATATATATATATATATATATATATATATTAAAATCTAATGAATTATATTTGTTAGAAAGATATTTTATATATGTACATTTACTTTTATAATTTATTTGTTTTTGGTTTTGAATGTTAGTTTTTTACTCCTATAAACTCATATGAAAGGTCCAATATACATTTTTGACCCTTCATCTATATAAGGTGATCTAAAACTAGAATTTACACACCATATGCCATTGTTGGCTAGATTTCTTTACAACATTTGGTAGGGATATCCAACTTCTAAATAAAAAATGATCTTGGCTTGCCCTTTTTTTTCTTTTTTCTTTATCTATGCAAACAACAAACTAATTGGGATGGAATGAAATGCTAACACCATTAATTGTTTTTCTTCAATTTTTGATGTAAATGGATTGGTTCCCTTTCCTAATTTTGTCTACTTAATTCATGCCTCTACTTCCCCATTCTAGAGGCACAATCATGCATGGGGGCACAATCATGCATGGGGATTTTCTTAAAAGGGGATGATCCTTGAATTGTAATAATATATCTATTTATCTCACCCTTCTTATAGGGTTTGGATGGATGCATCACTTAATTGTGTGTTTATCACCTTTTTAGACTTTTATGTTGCAACCCCATTATAGTTATAGTTGGATATTGGGTCCTTCCACCAAAAAGATTTGACATTCTTCCAATTTTTAGTGGAATAACTCTTAGCTTTCAGAGACAATGTCATACATATGTATGTTTAAAAAAAAAAATTACAACAAAAAACAATATGTATGTTTAAATTTTTTACAACAAAAAACAATATGTTGAAAGTTTATTGTTTGTGTTTAATGATCAGTGTCTTTATTCAACATAATTTTATCATAAAACCCTCTACTCAGGGCTGCAACCGTTCCCTCTTCTCCGCTGAGCATAAATTCTTCGCAATCGTCGACCGCGTAGCCAGCAATGCTGGCAGCGTGATTCTTTTGGCACTCTCCATAGCACACACCCTTCTTTCAGATGGCCCCATTTTCTCCACAGAGCTTGAGTCTGGATCACTGCGGGACTTGTTCCTTGGATCACTAATAACAGATCTCAAAAATTAGTTCTCAATTCATTTATCAGCGCTCGACTCCTCATTCACCTGTGTATATGTTTGCAACCTCACAAAATCGATGTTGGGAGGAAAGCAGGTAAAAGGATGCATGAAGCTGCTGTAGCAGGGCCAAACTGAAATACCTGGTTCGCAAGATCAAGACAGACGGCAAAGCAATTTACAATTCGAGGCTCTCAAGATTCCAGTATGATCCTCCGAGTCATGAGCTCAATTTCGACCATGGGATTCAGAAGGATGAGGATTGGTGAGCTGTAAATTCTGGAGGCACATATGTATTTTTTGTTTTGTATCGATTATGTTATTCCATGTTCGTTATTTTATGTTGTAGTGTGCTATTGTTCAAGTATAGTATGCAAAAATCAATTGACACAGAACCATAAAGAACAGGCCAATTAAGGTTATATGCTAATGTGAATGTTTGGAGCATTAGTTACAACTTGTTCTTAATATTAAGATCAAGTTGATGTCACAGGTTCTACTCCTTATCTTTATGTAAGGTCAAGTTGTGTGATTTATCTTTATGTAAGGTCAAGTTGTGTGATTGACTGTTGAATATATTCAGTAACCAGATTACTTTCCTATATATAACTGTCCAAATTTTCTTTTTAGGTGGATTTCACAGATAGAAGTGTATCCATAAGATGATTAAGTATCCAGAGGTAAAAAAACTTCAGTTCTACAAGAAAGTCAATGATGGTCAGAAGTTGTTATGTCTTAAATGAGTTAAGTGACAAGCTCGAAACTGTGGCGAAGAAAAGAGCGAAAACGAGATTTCAGAGTGGGTGTAAGTGCTAATGAAGACAAAGATTAATATTGTAATTTGTGATTGAGTATTGTAAGTATTGTAATGTAAGAATTAAAGGGCATTGGAGATAATGTTTCCATTAATACATTGTAATGAGTTTAGAAATTGGTTTGAGATTTGTTGGAGGTTGTTAAGAGATTCTCTCATCCTCTATTCCATGTTTGAAATTAGTTAATTCTGATTCCAACTATATATATGTATTGTATCTTGATTTGTTGGTGTAATAAAAATATTATCGGTGCAATGTTTGCTACTCAAATTTCTTTTCTTATATTCATTTTTTTTTTCTTATATTCATAGTCTAGGGATTTAAGTACAATATATATGATGCATCTGGACCTATGTTGCCAGCTGCTTGCATAAAAAAATCTCTATACGCATTTATTGGGACCTCGGCTATTGCACTAGTAGCAAAGTACATGGCCGAGATAATCTTTCGATTACAAATCCAGTGGGGAAAACGAGTTCCATATTGCAAATAATAATTGTTATCCTGCTCACATGGAACCAACTTTGAACCAACTTTGGCATTTATCCTAAGTAGCACTGGTGTTGGGCTCATTCATTTGAACAACTTCATATTCTAGACATTTCCCTGAAAGAACTAAAATTTCTGAAACCAGAGGAGTCACCTCAGGTTCTCTATCCATATTCTTAAAACTATAATTTGTTTCCTTACTTAGTATTGACTTATACCTACAACCATTTTTGCAGTCTTCACATTGCCAACAATGCAAATTTTGTTTTATAAAAGATCAATTTTTTCTTGAGCATTGTTGCTTTACTATATGTAACACCATTGTTAACCTCATCCATTGTAGAATCTTGACCATTTTCAGGACTAATAGGCTTGCCATTATTTCCTCGCAAGTAAGTGGACTGACTTGTTGGGATTTGGTGACAACGAATTCCTCCAAGGATGGATTTGGATCCTATTATTCTGCGTTGGTTGCAACTAAAATAGACCAAGTTAGAATATGGATAGGAGTACATTTAATAATCAGCTTCTTGTGTAAATGTATATAAATTCATGTAAGCCAGTAGAGGCAGAGAGACAGAGTGTGAGGATATGAGAGAACTTGCAAGTCTGTTGTAATCTCCATGATTTGAGTAATAAGACAACCGATACCTATGCTTGGTGGACATAGCCCAACGTTTGGGTGAACCACGTGAAATCCCTGTGTTTCTTATTTGCATGATTGTTAATTATCATATGTGAATTGTATTTTCCGCATTTGCAATTCTAACAATTGGTATCAAAGTTGCGTTGGAGATTCGTGAGAACCATATCCGTGGTGCAAGATCATGAATTGAATTGAGTAGAAATTCATTGGCGCTCCCTAGGCAGTATTAGAGGCGTGTTGACGCACTCACACTTAGGAAATTGAAATTTTTGTGAAGGTCGTGCACTCGGTTCATGCATCACAGAGCATCGACGCTCCCCCATCCACACTCAAGGAGTGTTAGCGCTCCCCCATCCACACTCAGGGAGCATTGAGCTTCAAAATAGTGCTCCCCCGCCCATTGACAAGGAGCGTCGATCTCCCAAGGAAATATTTGTATGGTTTTGTGAAAAACTTAAGGTATGAAGAATTTTGCACAAGTCACGTGAATTTCCTTTTTTTTTAAGAAATGTGAACAAGTCGGGAAGTCAAGTGTAACACCCCAAGGACATGCTCCAGTTATATAATGAATTGTAATTATGTTCTGTAGGCTGGTGAGCCGAGTGTTGATAAGTTGGTGGGCTTATGTGTTTATTAGGCCAGAGAGCCTAAGTGTTAAAGGCCAGGAGCATGTTTTTGTATATGTAATTATGTAGAACATTAATAAAGATTAAACATCACTGCGTGCAAAATGACCATGAAGAAAGAGTGATGGGGGACTAAGCTTCCACAGGGTGGGTAAGGGAAAATGGACTAAAAGGTTGGAAAAATAGGCTAAGCTTAGCGGCTTAAGTCCTTAAGAATAATAATTTTTTATTATTACAAAGCTGTGACAAACATGTTATTATCCTAAGTCCCGGGAAAGGCATCGTGTGAAAAAAGGGAACACATGCAGTTCCAGGAAGACAAGTGTCGACCTAGGCACATGCAGTTAAAAGCTGAAGTGTCAGTTGTGTTGGGGGTTCACTTACCATTTTACGTCCTCCATGAATTGTGTAGAGTCTCCGCGAGTGTCCTCTATATACCCTCATGCATTTCTGAAAACCAGAACCGTGAAGTCGACTGGTGTATTCATGTGAATCTCATGGCCTCTGTATTCGACATTTGCAATATTCATGCATGCACCTGAGACCTGAAATCTGTGAATCGTTATGTGTCTTCTGAGGAACCCAACACCTGAGTAATCTCCTTAGTTTTGTCATGTCTTAGTGTGGGTTGTTGTCGCCTGCGGTGCCATGCCCATATTTTGTTGCTATTGTCATCCCTGTGTGAATGAGTATTGAACCGTTGTTGTTGTCCTCACCTGGTTGGAGTTGAGTCGAGGAGTGTGTTGAAGAAGTGGGTTGTCAGGCCCGTGGTAGAAGAGGCAGGTTGTCAGGCCTGTGAGAAGATTTCTCCAGGTGAGAGAGTCTGCTAGGAAGTGGTTTTCTCCCAAAGAGAGTCCAGCACCAACTACGGAGCTCTGAGAATTCTTGATCCAGCCTGTTTTCGAGACACAGAGAGGGAGGTGAAGCAACTGATGGACTGTGCTTGTGAATTGTGTATACTCCCGGATGGAACAAACATGTGGGGAATGAGAGTCCATGAGTAGTGGGCGTAAGAAGGCTTCTAGAGATAATCCTTCCGGTTGCTCTATGCAGTTTTCCTGTAACCTCAGCCTAGTCTAAGATTCTCTTGCCCTGGGTGGAGCTTGGTCCCAGCTCGAGGGTGACCCACTGCTGAGCATGATGAGTAGCGTGGTCTAAGGCTGGGAGGTTCATGGAAGGTCTTCACGTAGTTGGTGGAGTTACTCTAGTTCCAAAGATAAGTATCATTATGTGTTTAATTTCAATTAAAATGCATGTTTGTGATGCTTGTATGTTTTCATGTATTTTGTTGAATGTATAAATTACTATTAATTCCATTAATTCGGTATGTTAGCAGTAATTATGTGTTTACTCTGTATTGTTTGGTTAAATATGCATATTAAATATATATGTATGAGAATGTTCCGCGTAGTAGCGTTGCTCGACAGTGGGGTTGATGGCCAGGGATGTTACAATAAGGTATCAGAGCATGGTTTCAACGTTGAGCCTGGATGGGTCGGATAAGTGGTCTTTGGACCCAAGGTTTCGAGTGGAAATGGTGTTTGAAGGAACCAATTTCGAACCTTATAATGTTTCTGAGTGCCAAGGGGTTACTTGGCCGTGTTATGAAGCTTAGGAGGAGTAGCGGTAGAATAAAACTGTAGCCGGTGTGATATTTGACCAGAGAGAGAGAGAGAGAGCTCAAAACTTGGGATGTTGGAGCCATAGGATATGTTTGGAAGGAGGGGAAAAACCTTTATGACCGTCAGATCTGGAGAAAGTGTAGAAAGGGTAACCTGGAAGCACTTCGGACTTCACGACGTTGGTGAAACTGAATGCAAAGGTAACAAAAAGGTTGAAGCCCAAAGCTCCGAAGTCCGAAGGAGATCAACATCGTAGATCGTAGGAAAAGAGACTGACTATTAGATCTGTGTCCAGGAAGGAAAACGGAAGTCACTTTGAAGGATTTCAAGTGTGGAGAGTGACAAACTCCCAAAGGCTGAAGTAGATCACAACCGTTTGTTGCGAAGGACATGCGTTAAGAGATCGTGTACTTCGGGTGGAAGTACTTCGGGAAGAGGCAAGTGTTGTGAGTTTGAAACTCCCAAAGCCCAAAGTGACAAAGTCAGTCATAGCCGTTGATAGTGAAGGAGGACACGCGTTGGTGGATCGTGAACTTCGGGAGAAAGTGCTTGGAGAAAAAACGAGCGTAGAGGAGTTGAAACTCCCGAAGTCTAAAGCTACGAAGCCCAAAGAGCCAAAGTGGTGAGTCATGATGACGTCGCCTGGAGGTGATGTGGACACAAGGTTTGTGTGCCAAGTGTAAGTGGATTATGAACCGTGGAAGGTTGATATGCCATTAGGAACGTGACGAGTGTCACTGATCTGAATGGGCCACGTATTAGTCGCTAGTATTCCGCCATGTGGCATCCTGTACGAGAAAGGTTAGTGGGGCCCGAGGTTACGTAACGTAGTTAAAGGTCGGAGGACCCACAGTGGTGTTGATCATGATACATCAAGATCAACGGCCAAGAGACATTGCGAGGACCCAAGTTGCACGAAAGCTAATTCTCCAAGGCGATCTCGCAATCCAAACTGCGGTTTCACTGAGGGGTTACGTGTCAGCATTAGAAGAATTGCGGGATGAAAGGAGGGTTGCTCAAAACCACAGTTGCATGCCCCCGCAATTGGAAAACGTTAAGTGTTGTGATGTAATGACATCACCAAAGGTGATTGGGAATGTTCGAAGATTAAAAATTCGGATGTGCGAATGCGAGATCCTCCGAAGCTCTGAAGTCCCTAAGACCCGAAGACCCAAAAATCAAACACCTGAGGTTCCATAGTAAGTGTCAGTCGTTGGATGTTGGCTAGACATGGACTATTGATCCACTCTACTTCGCGAGTTCAGTAACTCTGAACTCCGAGAGATTGTTGTTTTGTGCTTTGAAAATCTTTTGAAGCCAAAGGTCGAAGGCCCGAGTAAGCACTTATTTATCTAGTGCTTGGTCACGACCCATGGTCGCATGGGTTAGGGACTGAGAGAAAGGGGCTAGTGCCTTAAAACTTCACAAAGAAGAGCCCCGAAAGAAAATGGAGTTTGAAGGTTTTCTTGAATCAGATTTTCTTATGAATTTTGTGGGATTTATTAAGGAATGATGACCTGACAAATTCTAGTTGTCTGCACGTTGTGTTTGCAGAAGTTTAATGAGTACCAAAACCAAATAGAGTTTCCACTGATTGTAAATAAATGGAGGAGGCACAAAATGATTCCAGTGAAAAGAATGAAGCTAAAGGGATGGATGTTCATTTGGGAGTTGAAGGGTCGAACTCCAATGGGCATGGAGAAGAGATAGATAAGGAAGGGCATATGATGAAAATCATTGAAAGATTCCAGAAAGTTTCCCAAACTCACCGAGCAGATAGCATAAAGCTCATGAAAGCTAAGGAACAATAGGGATAATTCAACTTAAAGTTCATGAAGAGTCTGGAGAGAATAGAAAAGAAGTTGGACAAGGAGAGAAACTTGAGCAAAACATGGAGTCACCAGACTTATGAGGGAAAGAAGATCAAGGAGTGTTGGTAGACACCATCATCACTCCCAAGGTAGCTCCAAGAGGAGGGCACACAGTATTTCAAGCCCATATCCTACCATAAAGCACAGGAGATCTAGAGTGGATGAACTAAAGGGAGAAATGAACAATATTAAGCCTCCTATGTTTGATGGAGAACATAAGAAGGAGGAAGATGTCGAAACATGGTTGCTTGGCATGAGGAAATATTTTCAACTGGAAAATTATTCCTCTCATGCAGAAGGAAGAATTGTGATTTATCAACTGAAAGGAAAAGTATCCATGTGGTGGGATCTGTAAGTTTTAAACCTGTGAAGTAAAGCAATGCATATATATTCTTAAGCAAAATAGAATTTAATCAATGGCTCATTCACATAGTACACAGAGATTTATACCGGAAACCCTCAACCGGGAAAACCTTTCTTATATTCATTATATCGAATTTCACCATTCACTATACAATATATACAATGTTTTTAGGTATTCCGTAGATACCAAAACCCTAATCCCTAAAACTGGGATTATTTTTAGTAAACCGCTAAAAATAGCAAAAATTCACTAAAAATAGCAAAAACCGCCCAAAAAAAAAATTCGGGGCACTGCCCCGGCCTACCGCCCGTTGCTGAACACTGCGCATAACCAGGGGGGGGCATACCTGCCCCCCCTGGGACCCCCCTAGGAAATCACCCAGCGCACATGACACAAAGAGCACTACTAGAGGGATCGTCAAATGCAATTATCATATTTGACGCGCCCACACACACACATGCAAAGAATATAACACCTAGACAACAGGATCAGATTGCGTAGGTGCAACACATTAGAAAGAATATATGTCACTTGGAAACAATTCAAGAGGTATTTCGAGAAGAAATACTTGACTAAAAGATACTATGACAGAAAGATGAAAGAGTTCTTTGAACTCAAACTGGGTAGCATGACCATTGATGAATACGAATGAATATTTTTGGAATTGTTGAAGTATGTTACATTCATCAAAGATGAGACTGTCAAGATTCAAAGGTATCTGAGTGGACTACCACCTTCCATCGGTGACAAGATCTAGTATGATGACCCTAAGACTATGGAAGAAACTATAAGAAGAGAAAAATGCCTATATAAGCAGCAACGAGAAAATCCTCATTTTCAGAAGGCTTGGGATGACCAGAAGAAGTTTAAGAAAGAGAAGAGGCAAAAGGGAAACAAACCTCCCTATTTCAGAAATAGTCCTCAAGGACAGCCATCATTTAGAGAGCCAAGAATGGTTGACGTAGGGGTACAAAGGCCAAGGCAGACGCCCATTCAGTGTTGGGGCTGTCAGGGGAACCACGAGTACAGAGATTGTCCCCACAAAAATGGAAAAGTGAGAGTTGTCCATAATATTCAACAAGTTGAAACAGTGGAAGACATGGGCAGTAGAATACCAAGAATCTATGCAGTCCTAGACAACAAGCAAGCAGAATATCAGTCACACATGATTGAAGTGGAAGTTATGATCAACAACCATGCATTTACTATTTTAATTGATTCAGTGGCTAGCCATAGTTATATAGATCCTAGAGTGGTGGAAAGTTTGCAATTGTCTAGAAGCAAACATGAAAAGTATTGGTTAGTGCAGCTGGCTACAAGAACCAAGAGGAAAGTCACTGAGTTAGTTAAGTCATGTCTAGTGGACATGAATGGACCAAGCACAAAGGCTAAATTGAACATTCTGCCTTTAGGTTCTTATGATTATCTAGTTGGGATAGACTGGTTGGACCAGCACCATGTCATCCTGGACTGTTGTAACAAGGCATTCACTTGCCTGGATGACGAAGGAAACTGGAAAACATTCCAAGGAATTCCCAGAGCTATTGCTATTAGAGAAATCTCAGCAATGCAACTGAAGAAGTGCTACACGAAAGGCTATCAATTATTTGAAGCCCATGTGAAGGAAGCATCTAAGGATGAAGTCTCAAATATTGGAGATCATGTTGTACTAAAGGAGTTTGAAGATGTATTTCAGGAGGTACCTGGACTACCCCCAAAGAGAGATATTGACTTCTCTGTAAACTTGATGCCTAGAGAAACTCCAGTGTCGAAAGCTCCTTACAGAATGAGTATGCCAGAGCTGAAAGAACTACAATTGTAGCTTGAAGAGCTTTTGAAGAAGGGGTATATACGCCCAAGTGTGTCACCTTGGGGAGCCCCGGTCCTGTTAGTGGAGAAGAAGGATGGGATGTTGAGATTGTGCATCAATTTCATACAGTTAAACAAAGTGACTGTTAAGAACAAGTATCCTATGTCGTTGATCGATGATCTCTTTGACCAGTTGAAGGATGCTAAGATATTTTTGAAAATAGATCTTAGATCAGGATATCACCAGGTAAGAATTAAGGATGAATACATCAGCAAGACCTCATTCAAAACAAGGTATGGTCATTATGAATTCACAGTGGTGCCATTTGGGTTGTCAAATGTACCTGTTGTTTTTATGTGCCTGATGAATGGTGTATTCAGAGACTATCTGGACAAGTTTGTCATAGTATTTTTGGATGACATCCTGGTGTATTCCAAGTCAGAGGAAGAGAATGAACATCATCTGAAGATGGTGTTGCATGTGCTAAGAGAGCACTAGGTGTATGCCAAGTTGAGAAAATGCTCGTTTTATAAAAAAACAAATCCGTTACTTGGGGCATATAATTTCAAAGGACGAGGCAGTTGTAGATCCTGAGAAGATAGAAGCCATTAGAGAATGGTTAGTTCCTAAAAACGTGACAGAAGTCAGATCCTTTATGGGTCTAGATGGATATTATAGAAGGTTCATTGCAGGGTTCTCAAGGATAGCTCACCCTATCACTTCCTTGCAAAGGAAGGAGAAAAATTTTCAGTGGACAGAAGAATGTGAGAAAAGCTTTCAGCAATTGAAGCAGTTGTTAACCAGTGCTCCAATCCTGAGGATTGCAAATCTGAATGAAGAATTTTTAGTGTGTACGGACACATGAAAAGAAGGACTGTGAGGAGTCCTCAGTCAGAATGTATTCATAATTTTTTATGAATCCAGAAAGTTGAAAGAGCACAAAAGGAACTACACAACTCATGATTTGGAGTTGGCGGCCATTGTTCACACTCTGAATAAATGGAGACATTACCTCATGGGAAGGAAGTTTGAACTGAGGACAGACCATAACAGTCTGAAGTATTTGTTTGATCAGCCAACCTTAAATGCTAGGCAGAGTAGATGGTTGGAATTCCTTTGTGAGTACGACTTTGATATCAAGCATATCAAAGGAAAAGAGAACAAAAAGGTTGATGCACTCAACAGGAAAGTGCATGAATTACATGCTACAACCATTAGCATGTACTGAACTGATATTAAAGGCATAATTTCAGAAGCTGCAGATACAGATTTGCAGTACCGGGATTTGGTAGCAAAGCTACAACAAGGCAAGATGCCACAGAAAGTGGAGAATTATAAATTGGAAACTGACGGAACACTTATGTACAATAACATAATTTATGTACCTAAAGTCCGGGAATTGAAACTTATGATTTTGAAAGAAATGCATAATGTGCCTTATGCTGGGCACCCTGGATATCAGAAAATAGTGACACCAGTCAAAGGCCATTACTTTTGGCCAGGTATGAATAAAGGGATTGCAGAATACATCACCATATGTATGGAGTGTCAGAAGGTTAAAGTTAAGCATAGACACCCAGCAGGGTTGTTACAGCCTTTACCCATTCCTGAGTGAAAGTGGGAAGTGGTGACAATGGATTTCATCACAGGATTGCCCAGAACTAGCAAGCAACATGATTCAATCATGGTGTCGTGGAAAAGATTACGAAAGCTGCCCATTTTATTCCACTAAAGACTACTCACAAGGAAGCTAACGGTGTTGATATATTTATGAGGGAAATAGCATGATTGCACGGTGTTCCCAAGACAATTATGTCTGACAGAGACCCGAAATTTACCTGAAAATTCTGGAAAGGGTTATTCAAGGGGTTCAAATCAATTCTGAACTTCAACACTGCTTATCATCCTGAGTCTGATGGACAGACAGAGAGGGTGAACAGAGTAATAGAAGATATGCTAAGGATGTATGTGATGGATAAACCATCTAAATGGGAAGACTACCTACACTTGGTAGAATTTGCCTACAACAATGGGTATCAAGCATCGTTGAAGATGAGCCCATTTGAAACATTTTATGGCAGAAAGTGAAATACTCCAGAAAACTAGGATAATCTAGTTGATAGAGCAGTTGTTGGGCCAGAGTTGCTCAAGGAAATGGAAGAGAAAATGCTAAAAATTAAGCAGAATTTAAAGGTTGCCCAAGACAGGCAGAAAAGTTATGCTGATAAAAACAAAACCCACAGAGAGTTTAAAGTGGGCGATCATGTTTTCCTAAAAGTGAAAGCCAATAGAAGTTCCCTAAGGCTGGGAAACTGTTTGAAGTTGGCAGCCAAATTTTGTGGGCCATTTGAAATCCTAGAAAGGATTGGGCTAGTTTCATATATGCTTGCATTACCTACATTCATGATTGTACATAATGTGTTTCATATTTCATTTCTTAAGAAATATATACCTGATGCTAATCATGCAATTGATTGGAATATGATTTAGGTGGAGCAAGAAGGTGTCCTGCAAGTGCATCTTGTGCGCGTATTGGACCGGAAAAGAAAATATCTCTGGAATTGAGCCATAGGGCTTGTAAAGGTCCAGTGGACCTGGTACGGTCCTGAGGACACGACATGGAAGCATGAAGATGCTATGCGGGCAAAATACCCACATATTTTTGAATACTTTGAAAATCTTGTTGATGTTGTGTAAAGAGTTGCACTAAGGACAATGCAAAAATAAGGGGAGGGGATTGTAACACCCCAAGGACGTGCCCCCGTTATATTATGAATTGCAATCATGTTTATGAATTGTAATCATGTTTTGTAGGCTAGTGAGCCGAGTGTTGATAAGCTGGTTGGATTATGTGTTTATTAGGCCGGAGAGCCTAAGTGTTAAAGGGCAGGAGCCTTCTTTTGTATATGTAATTATGCATAACATTAATAAAGATTAAACATTGTTGTGTGCAAACTGACCACAAAGAAAGAGTAATGGGGGACTAAGCTTCCATAGGGTGGGTAAGGGAAAATGAGCTAAAAGGTTGGAAAAAGGGGCAAATCTTAGGGGCTTAAGTCCTTGAGAATACCAATTTATTATTATTCCAAAGTTGCGTGACAAACATATTTTTATCCTAAGTCCTGGGAAAGGCATCATGTGCAAAAAGGGAATGCATGCAGCTCCAAAAAGACAAGTGTCGACCTGGGTGCATGCAGTTAAAAGAAGAAGTGTCAACTGTTTTGGGGGTTCACTTACCATTTTCCATCCTCCATGAATTGGGTAGAGTCTCCACAAGTGCCCTCTGTATACCCTCACACATTTCTAAAAATCAGAACCGTGAAGCCAACCAGTGTATTCTCATGAATCCCATGGCCTATGTATTTGACCTTTGCAATATTCACGCACACACCTAAGACCCGAAATCCGTGAACCGTTATGTGTCTTCTGAGGAACCCGACACCTGAGTAATCGCCTTAGTTGTGTTGTGTCTTAGAATGGGTTGTTGTCTCCTGCGGTGCCATGCCCATTTGTTTTTGCTACTGTCATACCTGTGTGAATGAGTGATGAACCGTTGTTGTTGTCCTCACCTAGTTGGAGCTAAGTCCAAGAGTGTGATGAAGAAGCAAGTTTTCAATCTCGTTGTATAAGAGGCAGGTTGTCAGGCCTGTGAGGAGCTCTCTCCAAGTGAGAGAGTCTGTTGGGAAGTGGCTTTCTCCCAAAGAGAGTCCAACACCAGCTACGGAGCTCTGAGAATTCCTGATCCGACCTGTTGCTGAGACCCAAAGAGGGAGGTGAAGCAATCAATGGACTGTGCTTGTGAAGGTGTATACTCCCAGGTGGAACAGGCATGTGGGGAATGAAATTCCATGAGTAGTGGGCATAAGAAGGCTCCTGTAGAGAATCCTTCTGGTTGCTCTATGCATTTTTCTTGTAACCTCAGCCTAGTCTAGGATTCTCTTTCCCTAGGTGGAGCTTGGTCCCAGCTTGGGGGTGACCCATTGTTGAGCGTGATGAGAAGCATGGTCTAAGGCTGAGAGGTTCGTGGAAGGTTTGCACATAGTTGGTGGACTTACTCCAGTTCCAAAGATAAGTATCATTATGTGTTTAATTTCAATTAAAATGCAGGTCTGTGATGCTTGTATGTTTTCATGTATTCCATTGAATGTATGAATTACTGTTAATTCCATTAATTATGTATGTTAGTAGTAATTATGTGTTTACTCTGTATTGTTTGGTTAAATATGCATATTAAATATATATGTATGAGAATGTTCCGCGTAGTAGCGTTGCTCGACAATGGGGTCGATGGTTGTGGACATTACATCAAGTCACGTGGAGGTTGCTTTAAAAGATTTACTATATTTTGAATATAGTATGTAAAAGGTATAAAGTGAATTAAAAAGGTTAATTTTATTTTTAAATAAAAAGTGAGGTTGGTAAAAGGATTTTTTTTTTTTAATTAAACATTTTATTAAACTTTTTGGAGTTTATACCATTATTCCTCCACATTATTTTTTAAAGGGCCTTGGTTATTATAAGTAGTGGGTATTAGGATATTTTGTGCTAATGGCTAAGATGCATAGTTCGAAGTTTGAAGTTTAAAAGTTCAGTGGTAAAAACAACTTTGAGCTCTGGAAGCTTCAGATGCAGGATTTACTGGTGCAACAAGGGTTGAAAAAATAATTGGTAGGCAAGTCAAAGAAACCAACAGTCATGACGAATGAGGAATGGGAAGATCTAGATGCAAAATCTCTTAGTACCATTCGTTTATGTCTGGCGGATGATGTTCTATTTAATATCGTGGAAGAGGATACAACATCATGCTTATGGAGCAAGTTGGAAAGTCTATATATGACGAATTCCTTAATGAGCAGGATCTACTTGAAGAGACAAGTGTATAGTTTGTGGATGAAAGAAGGTACAAAAGTTGTTGACCATTTAAATACCTTTAATACCCTTATAGTTCAATTGACTAGTATGGAATTTAAATTCGAAGATGAAGATAAGACTATTACACTATTGTGTTTGTTGCCTGAGTCTTGGGATAATCTAGTCACCTCTATTAGCTTTAGCTCCATAGATGTTTTAGATTATGACTCTGTTGTGGGAGCTTTGATGGCTGAGGAGATGAGGAGAAAATCTAGTCAAGAAACCTCAACTTTAGAGGCGATGTTAGCCAAAGGTCGAACTAAAGAGAAGAATGAGAGAAGTTTTTCTCGATCTAAATCAAGACACAAAAAGGGTAAAGAAAAATTTTGGTACTGTGGCAAAACAGGACATCTCAAGAAAGATTGTTGGAAGAGAAAGGAATCTAAGGAAAAATCTACAAATGAAGCAACTTTGGTTGTAACAAATTCAGGTATGACTGATCAAGTTTTATCTGTTTCTAGTAATTTACAATATCAAGAAGAATGACAGTTACATTCAAGAGCCTCCCACCACATGTGCTCACATAGAAATTGGTTCATTTCTTACCAATGTATTGATGAGGGTGTAGTGTTTATGGGAAATGGTATTCCCTGTAAAATTATTGGGGTTGGAAGTATTAGAATCAATATGTTCGATGGTATTGTTAGGGAATTAACGAATGTTAGATATGTACCTGAGCTTAAATCAAATTTGATTTCATTAGGAGTTTTGGATTCTTGTGGATATAAGTACACAGGTCAAGGTGGAGCACTCACATTGTCAAAAGGTAGTTTAGAAGTGATGAAGGCAACAAAGGTTGATAACCTTTATAATCTGGAAGGGAGTATTGAAGTGGCATCCGAAGTGACAAATGTATCTTCTTGTTTATGGAACAAGCATCAAGGTCATAAGAGAAAGAAATAATTGCAGGTACTGGTAAACGATAAATCATTTCCATACTTAAAATCTTTGTTTCTGAATCCCTACTTGTTTTATATCTCTGCAAGTTATGATGGTGGTATAAAGGGATGTTGTGCGTGGGATCCTACTTCTCACAAGGTCATCATTGACAGAGATATAGTATGTATGTAACAACCAAAAGGGTTGATTCAAGATCACAACGGTAAATTTGTTTGAATGCTAGAAAATTCATTGTATGGCCTATTGGTACCTGTTATCCCCGATATCTAGGGATAACTAGGAGATCATGTCTCGAGGCTCACAGGTCCTAGACATGGAGTACCGAGAGCAGGATTGACCTGAGCATGGCCCTGGAGGGCCCATCTTTCTTCTTCTTCGCCAGATTTGTCCTGTCAACAACAGCAGCTTCCATCACCACCGGCTTGGGCTTGCATCGGAGAGGACTCTTGCTCCATGAGGTAATTGGCCCAAGGTATCATGGTATGTGTCGTATTTGATCATTATAACCCTCTTATATATGCATTAGGTTCCTTTTGTTTCTGATGACTGCTTGGATCTTACACTAATCCACTTGACCATTGTCGGGGTGATTGATGGGGTGACTTAGCAAGTTGATATTCATGGGTTTTGGTTAGCCACCAAGGGGTATTTGCAGAGCCATCGTCCGCTCCCACCATTTTATCATATTTACATATTATACCTCGCACATCCATCCCATTCCCCTGGTCTGGCCACTAGGATGACCTTTGAGGGTTACACTTTGTCTTGTGGGAAGAAGGGGCTAAAGGCCCAGGGGGTAAAAGCAGCTGGTAAAAGATAAAATCCATAGGAAATAAAACCTAGAGATGCTTCGCCCAGGGGATCCCTGAGAAGGCAATAAAAAGCCTCTCGATAAGAAACTAAAGGGACCCTAAGAAAAATAATAAAACAAGACCTAACCAAGAGGATGGGAGGTCTCATCATGAGCCGACCCATTATGTTCATAGGTATCCAGCAGTATGACATTGCCATCATCTGGTCACCACGCCAGGGAAGTGACCTTTGGTTGCATGGCCAAGGGAAAGGGGGTCTCATCACGAGACAGCCTTATCATCTCTACGAAGATACCAGTGGGTAACACTGTCATCTCTGGTCACCAAGCCAAGGAAGTGTCCTCTGGTCAGACCTTGAAGTAAAAAATAAAGAAAAGCAATAAATGAAAAAGATAAAGGCAATAAAGGGCTTGGAAAAAATGCATCCATGACGGGTACAGCTCGCCTCCTACAAAGGCACCCACAGACAATACCTACCCTTGGTCTTACTATGACTGGACATCCCTAAAACCATATCACCTCATAAAACATGGCTTGAATGATCTTCTGAGGAAACTTTCCATCTCTTGTGGGTCTTAGCCCAATAGGTTATTCTCTCGGTTTCTTCAACTTTGTATAGTAGATCTGTGTAATGTCTTTGAGCTCTTAGATGATATGTTAGGGATTTCATGCATTTATTTGATAACTTTAATGATGAAATATGATTCGCATTGCTATGATCCCGAGGACTGATGAGCCCATGGAGGGCGTAGTATTTGATGTGCAGGACCATACCCGGCGGACAGGTACCAGTGGACCGGTACACATGGGGATATGATTAGTTCAGACCTCCATGGGGCTGAAGATCCCATCAGATGGTTGTTGGGATGGCAGAGGCAGGACAACATTGTGATGAACCCTTGCATGAAGAAGAAGAAGGACGTCCTCACCAGGGACTCTTTGGCAGAGCCCGGCCTAGGGGGATCACCCATTGCAGATGAGATGATGGCTTTTGTTGGACAGGATGCTACCCAGGGAAGGCTGGATGTTTTCTGGAGGATGTGGCAGTGTGCTTGGACCATTTGGCATGTGTGGCAGCTTGCAGGAGCCCTAGAAGGGCCAACGTTTTTCCTATTGGATGTTGATCTTGCCCAAAAAGAGTCAACGTCTCCCTCAGAGGGGCCTAACGTCTCCCTTTAGGCTCATAATTTTGACATTTTAGCATTTAATGAGACAAATAATGTAGTTATTGTTGGTCAGCCTTGTCGGTTGTTTTAATGACCTGTTTTTGTAATTAAAGGTCATAATATTGGTATAAATAGAGGATGTTGAGCCTCATTTTGAAGATAACACAACTCACTCTCTTGTGAGAGGATTACTTTTAGTCTTTTGTCTTTGTATTTGGCTCTTGGAGTTGAGGCGCTACACTTGTGGAGGATCATTTTTGGCATGTTCATGGTGTTTTTATCATTGGAAGGTTTACAACTAGGGTTTGATTAGCTCTTCATTGATTTGTAAGTATATTTTTCATGCAAAACTTCTTGATTGAATGGTTGTAGGTGAAATATCTTACTTTTATGGTTACATTGTTGCTATTTTTCTTAATCATTGAAACGCTAGGGAGAAAGCACACAAGTAGGTCCTTGCTTCATGTCCCCATGATAGAAAACTTGTTTATCCATTTGATTAAGAAGAATATAGCCTAGCCATTGCTACACTAATTCTCCTTTTTCTAAGTTAGTTTTGAAACATAAATTGAAGAAAGAAGACGTCATAGGCCTAATTGATTTTACACCTAGGGTTTGACTCTTAGGGTTTGAAAAGCCTTGGCCCTACAACACTTTTCATCCCTAGATTTATGTTTTGAAGCTAGATATTTTTTCCAAAGAGTTTTAAGGAAAGAGGGAGGAGCATAAGGCCTTGCTTAAGCAACACCGGAATGAGCCTCCTCCCCTTAGGGTTTTGACTTCATGGCCCTGCCATTTCAGCACCATTAAGCCTAACTCTCCCATCCTTAGATTTAGATTCTCCCAAGAGTTTAGCCTTACTCCTTGACTCCATTTACCCTAAGGCACTAGTCTAAGAACTCAACGTTGAGTCAATTGTGTTAAAACAACCTTTCAAACTTCCAAATTTTGAAACCCTAACTAACCCTAGCAACTTACTAACCCTAATTCTATGATGACGTCTTGCCTCTTATGAACTTTTGCTTAGTATTAAAGTTGTGGCTAGGTCATCCATTGATAGACATAGAAGTGTTGAGTATTTTCATTGGCCTATTTTGCTAAACGTCCACATCTTTGCCTACCAAAACTAACCTAGAATAGGACTGATGTCACCCTTAGTAGGCTTGACGCAGCAACATTATATGTGAGCATATTTATGATATTTAATGCATTGTGATAATTCAAGGATTGATTTTGAACATTGAATGCTCTATCATTTGGTATTTATTAAAGAAGTAATATTAGAAGCCATAGCCTTTATTGCAATCATTGACTTCGTCAATAATTACTTTTATTTATGCTCATGTGTATTTCATATTGATAGTCATTGACAATTGAAGCATTAACCATTATTTGCATGTTTTAGTTTTATTGTTTCCTTGTCTCGCAAACAGGTGCTTCTACTGTGGTTTATCTTTTCTTGACTATCTTCTTGGCAGTAATCTGTGAAGGGAAAGCTTACCTTAACCTTTGAGCTTTAACCCCTTGATCCTTTTCCTTCAATACCCCAGATTACTAGGGACGTCTCCCTTGGGATCATCCACCCTAAATAGAAAGAGCTCCCCATCGAGGTGATAGTGGGTGGGGAAGCTCTTGTTACGCCAGTTTGACCCTTAACCTTCAGCTACTTGACCTAGACAACAAACTGAGCGATAAAAGTACCCATGCAAATATACAAGAGGTATGAATCCTTCATAGTAAGTAAGAATTTTTCAAAGGGTAGGAATGACTATATAGTTTATAGTACATTCACAGTCTTGATGTTATTTGTTGATGATATGCTCAATGCAAGTCGAAGCATGGATAAAATCAGTAAGAAAATGACTCGGGTGAACAAGACAATTCAAATGAAGGATCAAGAAGCAACAAAACAAATTATGGGCATGGAAGTACACAGAGATGGTAATGGTAAGTTGTGGTTGGAGTTCAGTATGAACATTGTAAAACCAGTTTTTATCCCTCTTGATTTCCATTATAATTTTTCTTCAAGCATAGGTCCTCTCTATAAAGAAGAAAAGGTCATGTCTCGTGTAAGTTCAGTAGGAGGTATGTTGTATGTTATGAAATGGTTAAGACTAGATGTTTCACATGCTAATGATGTTGTCAGATACGTGACAGATTCAAGTGTTGTAGTGAAATGGGTGCTTCAACGTTTGAGAAGCACAAATGTCACCTATAATGGTTTCACTAAGATGGTCTGTGATAATTGTAATGTATATTTTACAGGTGTCTTGGATAGAAGGAGATCTATCACTAAATATGTCTCACAACGCAGTTGTGGAAGACATGTTGGAGGTGGAGTGACCCCTCAGGAAATCCAAACTCGTGCAAGTCACATGGGCGAGATCATGAAACCAGTTTTATTAGAGAAGTTGCAGTGGTGCTTGGCTTCTCTTGGCTTACAGAGGCAGTGAAAATGATAAGCCTTGGGTAGATATTGAAATAATAATATTAGGAGCAACACAATCATAATATAATTGATTTCTCCCCTTTTATCATGTTTGGCACGACCAACCAAAACACCACCTGATCACATATAAAGTTGAAATATAGAATGATCTCTTCTGAAATCAAGACTTTTCCCGTGTGCGTGCAATAAAGCTCCGGGACAAGTTAAATGACAGAGAATCCGCAAGATATCATACTTGTTGAAAAGAGGTACTTGAAAGCATCAAAGTAAGTGAATTTGAGCGTAACTGGCCAAGTACATAGCCAACCTTGGTAGTCTTGAAATCGGAGGCGATCAGAATGGAAATAGCACAACAATTATGAGCCTCATAACTATCTTCACAAAGCTACTACACAATGTTCTCGTTCTCATCAATTTGGTGGACGAAGATGAAACCATCTCTTCATCAAATCTCTCTAGATGCAAACCCTTCCTTCTTAACCTGTTTTAGAGTGCAAAAGGTTAGAGCCTACATTTTTAATTTTCATTTACTCAATTTTTTTATTATTATTTAAGAAAAAAAAAATTATTATTTAAAAATGACAAGTGTGAACTCCAATTTAAATTTAAGCACTAAATCACACATCAACCTATTACTAAACTGTAGAATGAACCTCTAAATACAATAACTAATTGTTTTTCTATAAAAAGAATCATTAAAATGGATTTTTATCCATTAATTCCATTTATATCCATATGTTGTTTATTTTTATCCATTAATTCCATTTATATTCATATGTTGTTTCTCTTTCTCATGCTTCCTTCCTACAACAACCATTTAAAGTCAGTCATTACAAATTAAGCATGGACCATCCACATTTTTCGTTTTGGAATATTTTTATATATTCTGGTAGACATAGCCAAAACCTAGGCTTGCTTCTCTGCTTTTCATATATATGTCATGAATTATTTCTCAAGAGAATTGAAATATGTAATTTTTTTTGGTTAATATTATTGATGTGTGGTGCACCAAAATATTCCATAGGTTGCCCCCAGGGGGGGCAGCTCAATTGGCAAGTGTCGTGAAAATGAAGTTCCATGAGGTTTCGAGTTCAACTCCCCCCGACTTACAATGTGTGTCGTGTAAGGGGCATCGTGGGCACACCTGGAGGTTATAGTGGTAGCAGTGGGATAACACGACCACGTGTAACGTGAGCACGTGCCCAACTAGTTGTTGATTCCGCCAGACATAAAATATATATATATATATATATATATATTCCGTAGGTTTGCTGACTATTGCATCTTTTGGCGTGGTTGTTCATGGCATTAATGAGGTGTAATATAAGATATTAGTTTAGTTTAGTTATGTTTGGTGATGGCCTTAATGAGATGTAATATAAGATATTAATGAGATGTTAATATAAGATATTAGTAATATGTAATATGGCTTTAATGATTTTAGATAATAAAGATTCGTGTGGAAAGGAATATAGTAAAATGTTAATCAGATGTAATATAAGATATCAGTTTGGTTATGTTTAGTTATGTAATATAAGATATCAGTTTAATGATTTTAAATAATAAATTTTCATGTAGAAAGGAATATAGTAAAATGTTAATCAGATGTAATATAAGATATCAGTTTAACGATTTTAGATAAAAAAGTTTCATGTGGAAAGGAATATAGTAAAATGTTAATGAGATGTAATATAAGATATCATTTTGGTTAAGTCAACCCAAAATATTTTGATTTTAGATAATAAAGTTTTATGTGGAAGTGATTTTAGAAAATAAAGTTTCATGTGGAAATGAATATACCAAAATATTTTGATTTTAGATAATAAATATTTTGATTTTAGATAATAAAGTTTCATGTTGAAAAGAATATGGTAAACATGATAATATATTTTGATTTTAGATAATAAAGTTTCATGTGGAAACTAACATGAGTATGAGTATGTTACTTAGATCAATATTTGAGGTTCGTAGTTAGTCATGGCATTAATGAGATGTAATATAAGATATGGGGTGAGTATCATACTTAGATCAATACTCGACGTTAGTGGTAGGTCATGGTGTTAATGAAATGTAATATAAGATATCAGTTTGGTTATGTTAAGTCAACCCAAAATATTTTGATTTTAGATAATAAAGTTTCAAGTGGAAACAAGTATGGAAAACATGATAATATATTTTGTTTCTGACATGGCATGGAATGTGTCCAAAATAATTCATAGGCATGATAAAACATTTATGAGATAATGTCATAATTAAAATATTGGAAAGAGATGCATATGACAACAAAGGGTGATGTATAAGGGTCCAAACATATTGTGTCAATGTGTCAATCAAACATATTGTACCAATGTATCAATAATGAGTGAAAATATGACAACGTTAAAAATGTGAGGAGTGGGAAAATGGAAAATATTTAGCCACAAGTTTAAAAGCCATGATAATTATGCCAAGTATTTCATCAACTTCACCAAATACCATGTCAATGTTTCCAAAGTTTGTATTGAACCTGTTTTCATCTGGAATGAAGCTGTAACTTGTCCATCATGCACAACTGACCAAC
Organism: Picea engelmannii; assembly: GCA_009831015.1. Lineage (NCBI taxonomy): Eukaryota > Viridiplantae > Streptophyta > Pinopsida > Pinales > Pinaceae > Picea > Picea engelmannii. The sequence goes on along the minus strand of ML780419.1, from coordinate 50,759 downwards.
AATCATGATTGTTAGCTATTAACCAATACTTGTCATAATTTCTAAAATACTCTTGAATGGCGAAAAACCTGGAGACATCATCAAGCAATCTAGGGACTAGTTAGATTGTCGAATTTTAAAATGTGTAGCGACAACTTAGCGAAAGTGTGCAACACTTTGCGCAAGAAATATGAAATGAGGGGGAGCTTGGAAATGCTTTACCGGCTAAGTAGTGTTGACCAAAATGGTGATCAACATATTCCAACCAATAAATGTGCATCACTTACAGTGGTGTGCAAACTCTGGTTTCATAGAACAATATACTGAAGTGTATGGGGATCAAAGATCATAACATATGATGGTAGATATCAAAAGGATCTGAAAGCTGGATGAACTGCCATGGATGTGTGTTGAGAGAAAACCCAAGGGAACATTGAGCATCCACAATGCATATGCAAGAGCTATATCAAGATGATGGGGATGGAGAAAAGGAAAGAAAAGAAGGTTTGGGAAGGATTAAATGACTGCTTTAAGGAATGATGTCCTGCTTAGTAAGAATATGATTGACAAAGAAAGGAATTTCAACACATAAACTAGGAAACACGGTTCATATGTAAGCATGTTGTCCACCAAAATAATTCATCAATCAGTTAATCATAATATACAAACACCTTTAAAAATCATTGATCATTGCTCCATCGGGTCCGATCATCAAAAAGCGATAATTGGAAAGAAAATAAAACATGCAATTCAAAGAAAAGCAAGAAATGAAACTATAATTAAACAAAAGAAAACCAAAAACCTAATCTACTACCCTTGTTAAAATTTTATTTATTATTTATTCACTTTTATTTATGTATAGAGGAAGGGGAAATTAGCAACCTATGAATCAAGTGGAATGACACTTGGCATAGAGGAACACGTCATTTACTATACATGCAAGATTCATGCCTTTGAAGGCATTGCATAAGGAATATTTACCGACTTTCCAACCAACAAATGCACATGGAAAGGGAAAAGGACTTCTTGAAACCCAAAAGAATTAATTATCATCAAGTAAGACTTTCCAACCAACAAGATTAGCATCAAATCCCGTACCATCTTTCAAATGCCAGATTGATGAAGTTCTGAGTTCAGATTCTGGTCAAGAAAAGAAACAAAAAGGAAAAAGATGCAACCTCTTCTCCTTAGTAATATCAAGAGTTATCCTCCCACCATCATAAAGTATCTCCATGGGATCTTCGTCATGAAAAGGGAAAGATTCATCATCAATGATTTCCATGGGATGAGGCATACCATAAGTATGATTAGAATTAGAAAGGTAAGAGTAGAATTCTAAACTTATAACTGCAACCATGTTTAAGTGAAAAATAATTCATCTCCATTTTACCAATTCACTAAATTAATTCCATCGAGTTTAAAATTCCTTAGTAGGTAGGTTTTTGCATTTTATCCTACCTCTCAAATTTTCCATTGTCGTTATAAGCATATCTTCTAGATCTTGAGCTTATTCATATTCTTCTTGTGAAACTTCCCATTCTTTATTATCATCTCTCAAATTACAAAGATCAACTTCAGGTTGTGTCCATGATGTCCATCCTAGTAGACATGGGGCATAACATCTAATTGCTTTCATTTGTAGTGCCTCTTTGATGTTCTTAACCCCACATGAGTATTCCTACTCCTCTATTTGTTATTTCATGTTTTCGTGTGTAGTTCCCATTTTCATAGTTGTACCCAAAATTTCTTCATTGGAACTGTGTTTTCCACCCTTCACTATTCTATCCAGTAAAATCTCTTTATTGGATTTTTTTTTATTTAGATGTAGGTATATGATCCAGATTTTATGAGCAGAACGAAATGAATACAGATTATTAAAAGATGGTTAACACAGAATAACAGAGATACAATAAAACTTGTTTTTATTCAATAAGGAAATAAGATGAAACTGTAAAATGCAGTGGAAAACAAGCTTGCTGGAATGGTGGCGGCTTATCTCTGAGAAGAGATGTGACGGCTGCACTCATTCTCAAGAAGATGATTACAATGAGGCTCTGAAGGCATTTTTTACAATAATAAACATGAATTCCAAAACCCTAGTCATCCAAAAACCTAACCCTGGGAGATGAAGCACCAAAATTCATGTGGGCCCCATTGGGGTAAGTTAGTACATCAACTTCTCGAGGTCGTAATTTTTTCATACGATCTTCATTTTAGGTGCATGATAGCTCGTTGGAAAGGTCTATCCGAAGACTACACATGTTTCCATCAAACTCTGACTTTGTCTATAATTTGACTATGATGAGCCCTGAAAAACGTTGTTTAGGGCCTCAAAACGGCCCCAGAAGTCAAGGACCCAAAAACTTAGAAAAAACTATCCAACTGGGAAACTACCAAAATAAACCAATTGGAATAGGTGGGAGGCCGCCAACATCTATCTGGATCAGTATAAAACTCACTTTAATACCAAAATAATGCAAGCCACACTTATTTACAAGGTCAAAATTCAACTATTAAAAAAACACAATAATAAAACTTAAAAAAACACACATAACACTAAAACTTAAAACAAACACACATCAGGATGATGAAGGTAAATTTGCAAACACTAGTATATTAATTAAAACTTTCAAGTACCACATTCAATCCTCAATGGCTACCAATAAACACAAAACAAATTATATGGAATATTCCCTTTCAAAAGATTAAAACTTACAACTTGATAAGGGTTTGAAATGGGTTTACAAAATATGACAATCACCCACACTTCCTCATTTGCCTTGTCCTATCTGGTATAGTGCATGATCTTTGCTTCCTCTTCATTTCTATTTGTCTTCTTCTGAGACTTTTGTTCTCCGTAAGTGATGATCAAAATAATGACAGCTCCAATCCACCTTCATGCTCCCCTTTTTATTTCATGCACATTTTTAACCTACCACCAACCACACTAAAATTTCAATGAATGGTTCACATGATTAATTGTTTTTGTTTTCCAAGCTCATGGGGTGTGTTGTCATTTTGAACTCCCCCATCCCACTCCATGATATACCCATGTGATTGGAATGGATATCAAAGGGATTTCTTACACCTGTTTAACATGCCCTTGATATGTAGCTCGAAGTATGTATGTCGTTGATCTACCCGAGATTAGATGGCATGCAATCATTAACTTTGAATACGTCAATAACATTAACATTTGACATGGATTGGGGAAGGTTCCATCCCCTCACTTGAATTTTTTTTAGGTTGGTTGGACTTTATGGTATCTACGATTTGATGCAGTGATGCCCCTTCATCAATTGCGCATGGATGTGAAATATCTCTTCCACCTCACGTTATAAAGTGTAGTTCAATTCTACAGAGGCAACAGGGCATCATACAAACAACACATGTTCAAACCCAAGCATGTGTAAATCCCCTTGTTTGTATCATGGATGATGTTTGACTTCTTAAATTTGGTTTTCCTTTATCCTTAGAGAGTTAACACATGTACTACAAACCAAATCCTAGTCCATGCTCAACCATCCAAATTAATATAAGTAATGAGATATTTTATCTTTTATCCTTTATATATTTCTACATAAACCATAAAAACATACATGCATGTCAATTTTCTACTATCATAATAGTATATCACACATTGACGTGGATAGTTGAGGGCATACCGGTGAACTTAAAAATAGTACATGACATCAAAGTCATGGAGAAGGAAATTGGTAGGTAGTTAAGAAACATTACTATGCTTATCTTTAACAACTCATTTGAGAAAAATGTATATAGGATAGATTTTGTGAGAGTGTTGAGGTGGAATTTCTATTTGAGGGATGGAATGTTTTTCTTTGAGTGATGGTCCAATCACTACGTTATTTTGGATGTTGCATATTTTGATTTTATTATTACACATAGCCATTTTTATGGTTACTAAACATTACAATTCTGGTTAAGTTGGCATTACAATTTATTTAAACATTTGAGCAGAAGTTAGTAAATCCAATACATGTTTTTTCATTATATTATTATTCAATAATTTAATGTGGAAATTTTTTAGAATTCAAAATTCAATGTAAAACAATTTTTTTACCTTCAACCTAACAGTTTTTTGGATCTTAGCCCTGTTAATTTTCAAGCTTAGGGTTGCTATAAAACAAGGTAAAAAAAACAAATAGAAATAGTACAATTTTTCACATTGGAACAAACCCCAAACTTCCTTGTAATTTGAGAAGAAAATATACCAAAAAAAAGGGATAGGTTTCATCCCTTTTATGGGAAATTATCAGCCAATAACTAGATATGGAAATACCCTTTTACAACGGTAATACTAACATTACAAAAACAATCAAAACAACCCCTTATATTCTTCACTTAGATATCAAATCTTAACAATTTTCCTTTTACTTATGCCAAATTAGTAAGACATATATGGTTATAAACATCAATGCATAAAGAACACATAATTGAAACTTAGATCTAGAAATTACACAAGTTTTGAAAAGTTGGAAAATTCATTAATATGCTCAATATGAAGTACATGTACATACTATATCCTTCTCTCAAGGATAGTACTAATTATCCAAACTCTCCAAATCCTAGGTAGGAAAAATCAACAAAACTCTAGTAACCAAAAATATCCACTATGAAAGAATCACGCCAACACATCCTCGAAGGCAAGGTGTCCTCTCCTCCTCTTCTTCTTCACAATTTCACCCTAGGGTTTTATCACAAAATTATAATCTCCAATATCCAAGGGATAAACACTATCCCTAGACCTCTAATATGCTCCAAGATACTCTAAGAATACTAATAAACCCTAGTGACTCAAGAGACAGAGAGAGATCAAACACGTGTGAAGAATATATATAGAGAGGGAGAGAGGCTAGTGTGCGCTCTTCTCTAGGTCACATCTCATAAGAAGAGTGAATACAAGTAAGTGAATGAACATATGTGAATGGAAATATTATATCCTTCCTCCATTTATATGTTGAAATAATGTAACTGTGAAGAGCATTCTTATTATTATTTTGTTATTGGATTAAATCCCCATTGTGGATTAATCATGTCATTATTATTATTGGATTAAATCCCCATTGAGGATTAATCATGTCATTATTATTATTATTGTTATTGGATTAATCCCCATTGAGGATTAATCATGTCGATAATTGTATAAGGACCAAATCCCCTTTTGTGGATTTGTCATCCGACAATTACAAAGGGCAGAATAAGAAGTCGGCCCCAGCAGTTATAATGGAAGAACCAGAATTAATTAAAGGTAGGTTTACCCACCCAGAGTGAGAGGTCGGCCCTGCCAGATGGTGACTCTTCACACGTGCCAGATTGATATAAATAAGAGGCTAGTGCCTCACTTCTTAGACACACTTCACTTGCTCATTCTCTTATGAGGCAAGCTACAATTAGAAGTTGGAGAGAGGAGAAGACGGGTGGCGCATCTCTTGGGGAGGACTTTCTGTATTGGTTTGAGTTATCTCTTAAACATTGTATAAGCCATTTATGATAAGGAAGTTTTTGCTGGGTTTTCTTCCCCTAGAGGGTTTCCCAGGATAAATGTTGTGTCTCTTGTGAATGTGTATTTCTCAGTGATCTTGTTCTTATTATTCTTTTATCTAATGAAATTCAAAGAACTATAATAATGGCATAAACATTAACATGGTGTCAGAGCCAACCTGAAGAAAGCACAATTTGCAAGAGGAAAAACGTCACTGTTACTGTACCCCAAAATTAGGGTTTTGCAAAAGTGAGTATTTTCAGCTCCCTATCATCCTAGAAAGTTGCGCCCTCCCCCAAGGATCAATTTGGCACCTAGAGCGCACCTTTTCAATGGCTGGATCTCCCGAAAAGTGAAACCCTAGTTTCACAAAAGTACCAGAAGTACCAAAAAACCAGTACCAGAAGTACCAGAAGTACCAGAGTACCAGAAGTACCGGAAGCACCAGTCCAGAAATCCGCAGATCAGATTTGACGAGGTAAAATTTGGATTTTCTCAAATCTGAAGACACCAGGCTACTCGCCTCAGCCAAGCGCACCTCCTGGTAAGGTCAAAACTTGATTTCAAGCACTTTCATTTTTTGGTAACTTTTGTTGCCGAAAGTACAAGATGTCTGCAAGCACAAAGCTTGTTGAGAAATTAGAAGGCATAGACAACTTCCGTGCCTGGAAGTATAGGATCGGTCTGATCCTTGCAGAGAATGACCTATAAATATTTATCAAAGAAGAAGTGGAGGAACCTGAAGATGCCGTAGAGAAAGCGAAGCATCAGAAGGACTCAATCAGGGCTCAGAGAATCATCGCAGATTCAATCAAAGACCATCTAATCCTATATGTATCGTCAAAGAAAACTCTGAAGGAAATTTTTGATGCTCTAAGCAAACTATATGAAGGAAAGAACATCAATCGAAAGATGAATCTTAGAACTCAATTGAAGAATATCAAGATGCAGAAAGGAGAAAAGATTCAAGAATACTTCTCCCAAATTTCTGAGATAAAAGAACAGTTGAAAGCGATTGGAGACACCATCGACGAAGACGAATTTGTATTAACTGCTCTAAATGGTCTCACAAGACCTTGGGATGCCTTCATCCAGTTAGTATGCGACAGAAAGGAGAAACTACAGTTTGAAAGCCTATGGGAAGAATGCACCCAAGAAGAGACAAGGGTAGCCAACCGTGAAGCACTACTAGCAAGGGACGATGATCAAGCCCTAGCCACTCATACAAAAGGAGGAAGGAAGAAACCCTACTTCAAAAGGGAATCTCATCGAGAATCACAATCATCAAACAAGTTCAACAATCAAGAATCTCATTCAAGAAATTTTCAGAAGAAAGGACAATGCAAGGGACGATATCTCTCATCTATACAATGCTATCATTGTGATAAGATGGGACACAAGGCGAACAATTGTCCAGTCAGAAGAGAAGAGTACAAGAGGAAGCACAAAAGTCAACATGATCACATTGCCAAAGATGAAGAACCACCTATGAAGATGATTAAGGACCATGTCTTAATCTCAGCTCTCTTAGGATCTATATCACCTGGAGAAGACACATGGCTCATTGATAGCGGTGCATCAAAGCATATGACGGGTAAGAAGAATACTCTCTCTT
>ML780419.1:10749-25381 GCA_009831015.1 Picea engelmannii | reverse complement strand
ACAATCCAAATTATTTTTAAGTCAAACCAAAATCTAAAATTTTGTAGCTAAAAGACTTAACAATGAGTTGAGGAAACTATCAATAGCCATGCTATCCACCGTAAAACCCAACCAAAATGATGGTGCTATTTTGGGAGTTAACAGGCGGCATGGCGAATTCCTTTCTCTGCTACAGAAAGCAAAGAGATATTCCGGCTCTGATACCACACTTGACGCAGCCGCACCCTCGGGCACGTCCGCTTTCACAGGATCTTCTTCTTCTCGGCCCGAAGAACTCTAAGGTTCTTCTATTTCCCTATCGGGAAATCTACACCCCACAGATTCTCTTATGCGTGATCCCCCTTTCTTTACTTATCGGAGGATCGGAACTTGCGACTTCGCAAGTTCACTGTCGATCACTGGGATCTCGAATCCCCAAGACCCGATGGTCAGTCAACATTTAATTTCTCTCACCTTCTCGGGACCTCTCTTATCACGGCTTCGCTACTCACAATATCGAGCACTTTGATTTGTCGACTCCCGATACCCAACGTGACGAAACTCCGATGCACGTACGAGTTGTCACCTCAACTCCCGTTAATTCTATCGAAATATCGGACTTCGCGGGATCGCGATTCCTGATGTCGATGGATTCATGACTTGACTTTTCTCGATCCCCGATATTGCGCCACCTGTCCTCCACTAGCTCCTATTGTGGCCCACACAACTCTCCCGTCGGGATATCGCGTTTCGCGATTCCGAGCGGCAAGATTTCTCTGTTCTCGAAACCCCCGATTCTTCGAACCTCGACTTCCTTGGATCTCCTGACACGCATCCTCGACAATGAATGGCTCTGGGCTCGTCGGGATATCGCGGATCGCGATATCGCAATTCTCGTTGCAACAACTTGGAGCTTCGACTTGCGAATCCCCGATACACGATACCACGTGTAGATCCGACAGTCCTTGTAACTCGGATCGATGGCTCTACCCCTCCTGACCTTTAAACCTTTAGACGTTCTCGCCGTAACCTCCTTGCACCTCCACAAGATCCAACATCCCTCGGCACTTCGTGAAATCTCCTCAGAGGATTTCGTCCGTCCGTTCTCCCTTTGATGCTTCTACGAAACGATTTCGTTCCTCTCCACAAAACTCGTCCGCCTGCTCGCCAGTCTGCGACGCTTCTTGCAAGCTTTCAAGGCACCAACTCCCTGTGCTTTCCCTGGTAATTACTCAAGGTTCTGTACCTCCTGAGCTTGTGCACGAATCTCAAGTCTTCTTGGAAACCTCTTGCACGCACTCCTTGTGGAAACACTTCAACCTCACTGAGTGTTTAAGTTCCTCGACTCTGTGCACTCCTGCAGCAGCAATATTTCAAGATTTTCTCAAGTTCGCAACCCTGAGACCTTTAACCAGCCTGCGCACTCCTTGCACGCACTGTGCCTAACTGCACCTTCGAGGGAATGAGAACAAAAGCTATCTCCAATTGAACCCTTCTGTCAACGCACTCCTTGCAGACAATTCTACTACACTCCTTGCAGGAATCCTCTGGCTCAATTAGAGAAACAATTGAAACTCATTCATCCTCCCTTCAGACTTCAATTCCACCATGCAATCACATACACAACATATAAAAGCAAATGTATGACAGGAAGCAAACATTCATGAGCATAACATCAATACACAGAGAAACAACACAAACCATGAATTTGAATCAAAGCTTTCTTCTATTAATTCAAATGCTTGTACATGGGTGTTCTTTACAGCTCTCTGCTTGCCCTTGCTCTCCTACTTCTTCAATAATGTTACAATACGCAAAAGAGGGTGTCTATATCCTGTTTCCCTCTGGGACTCTAAAGCTATCAAATCTAGAATTAAATTCCTATCTACCAACATTAACTATTTTAAATGTCAACTATCTACTAAGGGATGATAGCTATCCGCTCAAGGTCCATTACAATACACAAGTGCACCTTATCTTAAATGACTCATTTAAGATCTGCGCAACAATTCCAAAGCATTTTCAAAATTTGTGTTGTCTTATCCAGCTATCTTCCGCTTCCGCGCTAGCTCGCTTGATGTGCTGGCGATGCTCCTGCATCAATAAATAAGCCCTTATAACTAAGGACAGAACAAATCCATTGCCAATTAATAATAATGTAATAAAATAATTAAAAACAACAACAATAATAATAATAAAATGATTAATAAAGGGTTGACTTGGAGAATAATGATAATAGTTGAAAATTGAGATAATAATTAAAATTTATAATTATAATAGTAATTTAGGGAGGACTTAAGATTAAAATGGATAGAACGGGGGTTAATAAATCATTAAGGAGGGGGAGTGAGAATATATTTAATTACAAAGAATTCACATAAATTAAGAATTCAAAGATAAAATGATAATTCAAAGGAGATAAAAATAATTTAAAGATAAAATAATAATTAAAAGGGATAAAAACAATGATAATTTAAAGGTTGTCTTGGAGACATATTTTCTTTTTATTTGTAGAAGAAATTTAGAAGGGAATTGAAATTCAAAAGATTAGAGGATAACAAATTAAGAAGTGTAGGCTTAAAATAGTGAAAAAATGTGAAATGATAGGGGAACAAAGATTGTACAAGGAGGGAATCAGTTTATACCTATCATCTCAATTAAAGTTATTGAGATTTTTGTCAATTTTCAGGGCTTCATGAATGACACAAGATGAGTGATAGGGTGTTGAGGCTAGGATTTTCGTTTGATCAAAACAAATTAAGTGTTTATATTTAAAAGAGTGTTCAACAAGTGTTGATTTAGAGACGCAATTATGGGGGGTATCAACAATGTGTTCTCTGAGACTTTTTTAATTAACCTTATTAAAGTATTAGGTGCATTCATCAACCTAAATGGAATGATGATCCATTCATACAACCCTTCCTTCATCTTGATGGTATTTTTCCACTCATCGCCTTCTTGGATTTAGATTCAGTGATATCCACTCTTCAAATCAATCTTGGCCCAAGAATTTCACTTCTCTCAAACAATCCATTAAGTCACCCATTCTCAATGGGAATTGGGACTCGATGTTTATCTTGTTGATGGTCCTTGAATTATTACACTCCACTCTCCTCGTTTCTTTTTTGCAACCACAACATGTACTACACATGGAATTTTTATTTATTTGATTAGTAATTGGTATAATAGCTCTTGGATTTGCCTATTTATCTCACTCTCAATGGGATTCAATCTATGGGGTATTTGTGTGATGCCTTATTTTGAAAACTTGAATCTAGGATTGAATCTATCTGATGGGAAATGCTCTTCACAAGAATTAATAGCTTTGGAATCTCATATAATATGACTTCCATAAACTCTACCAATGACTCCTTCACCTTTGATGGCACATCACTCCTCGATTCAGATTTGACATCTTTGGGAAAAATTGAAAAACAACATATCACCCTCTTCTCCTCTTTCAAAAACTCCTTCATTGTCCATAGCCTCACTCCACTATGATTATTACAGTTATTGTTGTTATCCCTTTTTCATTCATTCATGGGTAGAAATATAAATATATTCCCACCTCTCTTAAACATAAAGGTGTTCTTCACTCCATCATGGACAACTTCCTAGTCAAACTACCAAGTCCTTCCCAACAAAAAGTGTCAGGGGTTAATTGACACAACATGATTACATAAAAATTGGTCATGGTAATTCCCAAGTGGAGTTTTTCGAGCATTGTTTTGGCACAGTGGCATGATGTCCCTTTTTGAACCAAGATATTCTATATGCATTTAGGTGAGATATTCATTTTCTCATCAATAAAAAGATAACCACTTACTTAGCAATCATATATTATTATATCATTACTCCATGTGATGCAGTCTAATCTAGGTATCAAATAGATATTCAAGAGGTGTATGTGTTCCAATTCCCTTGCTATGCACACTCATAGTGTACTTGCATTTCTAACTTGGGAATTGATTGCATGAAGTTGGGATTCACTTCTATGTAGTTGTATATTTCCCCTCGAGGAAACTATAGAGATCCTCTGTTTGAACTTCAATTTACTCTCTATAAATCCACTTCACTAGGTCGTGTCATTGAGAAAAAAGGCCCAACTTGAAGTCATGAATATGATGACCTTCCCCACTCTTTCAGAAAATATCAATTCAAAGAGGTAGAGAAGGAAAATAAAACTCACCACTATTATAGTCATATTATAATCGGGGAAGAGGAAAGTGTTGAAGAGAATAACAAGGATAAGAACATCAATGAAGAAAAAAGAAGTGATAGCATGAAATGAGAGAGGTTCAATAGTAGAATTAGATATTAGTTTCAACTTATAAATGGACCTGACACTAAATTCTCCATTCTACCTCCATCAACAATGAGTGAACAACACTTACCTCCAATTTTTCATTTGGTTTTGAGGATAGCCTTTTTATGCTTTGACTCCTCCTCAAACCATCTCTCTGTCTTCAACAACACTCATGGAACATGAGGTTTTATCCATACTATTACTGAATGTGATAAATGTTATCCCCAATTATAAATCCATATGCACTCTTGACTCCTTGAGTGATGTGCATTTTACCTTCTTTCCTTCTATTGGCATTCAAATTCCCCAGGCACTCATATGCTTGGTGCCCTTGTGCTTCACACTTGGAGCATGTTTCATAGAACATTCCTCCTCTTTATTTAGTATTTCCTTGACCTTTAGGGGGTTTATAATATCTTCCATAATTTTGACTTGCAACAACCCTACTAGGTTCTTCTACCTTGCTTCCACTTGTCTCTCCTTTTCTAATCATGGTTTTGTCTCTACCCTTCATTTCTATAGCTCAAGAATTCTATTGTTTTTGTGACAATCTCTCTTCAACCTTCAATCCAAGCTTATATACCTATGTGATAGACTAAAATATTACCATGTTGAGATCATCTTGGATAACATATCGCAAGCCATTGATACACTATAGCAAAAACATGATCGACCCTCATAATTTTTTTCAAATTTGATGGAAAAGATATAGAATTCCTTCATCTAATCCTTTATTGCCATATCCTTCTATCTCAATTTTTGTAGCTCCTTGAATATATTTAAAGAGTACTCCACTGATATAATTTATCCCTTCATATTGAAAAACATCCTATCCAAAACCCTAATCTTAGCTTTCCCTAGGTTTCTTTGCTTATCCCATTGAACATTATCCCACCCTATTATAGACACATAACCATTTAGCTTTTTGCATGCACACTTTACTCTCTTGGTGTATTCAATTTGATTGAATTTGAAGAACTTCTTAATTTCCCCAATCTAGTGAATTAATTCCTTTGGATTTAAGCTCCCTGAGTAGGTAGGGGTTTCCATTTTTTATCTACCTTCTAAATTTATCAATGCCCTTATAAGTCTCTCCTCTAGAGCTTGGGATTCTTAATCTTTTTTTATGAAACTTCTAGTTCTTTCTTATCATCACTCACATCATAAATCTCAACTATAACTCATTTTATATGAGTTAATTCCATGGCATCCATCCTAGGAGACTTAACCCATAAAAATTAGTGATTTCATTTGTAGGGCCTCTTCGTTGTCCATGACCCCATGCTAGTACTCCTACTCTTTTGTGTGACATTTCATGTTTTTTTTGTACCTCCCTTTTTCATACTTCTACCTATGGATTCTCCGCTAGAATTGTGTTTTCCTCCATCAATGATTCTCCAATAGATCGGATGGAATTCAATGGACAACTTTGACATATTGACAACATATAACATGGATTGCGGAAGGTTCCATGGGTTTTCTTGAAAATGAGTGAGTTCTATTGGATTGTGTGGTATTTGTGATTTGATTAAATGATGCCCTGCATTGAACTACCTAGATATGTGACACATCTCTAGTTCCACTTGATCATGTTATAAAGTATGCTTCACTTCTCTAGGTGAAACATGACATCACCATGCAAACAACACAAGATCGATATAAAGGCCCTTGCATGTGTATTTAAGGGAATTATTTTGACATCCTAAAATTAGTGTTCCTCTATCCACATATCTAAAAAACTAAAGCTTAATACATGTTCAAGAAACCAAATTAATTGGGCTAAGTAATGTGATATATTTTCTTTTATCCTTTAGTACACTAGAAGGTGCTTTCTAATACCCAGTATGAGGGAGATGTGTAATTCCTTCTGAGATCAACATAAAGTTGACAAATGGAATTAAAAAAAAAAAAAATATTAATAACAAAAAAAATTCAATTTTAGCCATAAATAAAATATTTCAATGTCCACCTTAAGTAAAATATTTCAACACACACACACATAAAATAAAAATAAATCTTAATGGTTAAAACATTTTTATGGTGTGTTGTCTAGTATAAATTAATCATAGGATATTAGCTTCTTGCTGAAATATCATGCCAAACCTTTTATTATGCATATTGGTATAACTAGTTGCAAATTGAGAGCATAAACACCTTAACAACCTTAACTAGCCTAGATAGAACACAAACATCATACCAATATGTTGTAGCAATTGTTTCCTATCTTATATTTTGTTATAATATCACATACAACACTGTGTGTTTAGTACATAAAAGAAGAGATAAATAGTTGATAAAAGTTTACACAAGAAACTATAGCTCGGGTAGAGCAATGAAATCCCATATTTGCATAGTTGGAATATAAGTTGAAGACAAAACCATTGTATTATGCATTAGTGATGAAAGATATGCTTATAAGGTAATGGATTTGTTGGAAACCCAATTAGAATCATATCGCGGCAAATCACTCATAATAATCCTACACCATGGCTCATGTCAAGTAGTCCTTCATAAATAATAATTGTTGGTGAAGAATAAATTAGTTATAAAGAAGCAATTGTTGGATGAGTTTGATGGCTAAAACTAAAAGTCTCTCTTAACTCATGATGAAGATCAAATTCCTCTTCGGCAATCACATTCCCATCCTCACCTTCTCAAATATTTCTTTCAACGAACCCTTAATTACATTAACTAAATTAATATAATTGAAAAGAAACAAATTTCACAACAGTTAAAATATTTTTGTGTTATGATGCTCACTATAAATGAAGCTTAAGTATGGAATACTAACTTCTTACTGAAATCTTATGCTAAACCTACTTTTCTACATATTAGTATAATGAAGAAATATCAACAAGAACATAAACATACAACCATAATAACAGTGTAAAATGTGAACCAATGGAGAAACTATAATTGTAAATAACCAATCTAATATCCAAACAATACATAATCCTAAATCCATCCACAACCAATAAAGTTTATTTGACATGTAAATAATTCCATTCATTAATTAATTATATATATCAATAATTCCAGTAAGTAATTAATTNNNTATATATATATATATATATATATATATATATATATATATATATATATATATAACATCAAAATAGCTTATTTTTGTGTAGAGGTGAATGTATATAGACTACATCTTCAATTATTCAAGAGTTTCGGTTATTAAAAAGGAAGACCACATATATTTAAAGGTGCCCATTATTGGAACTCTTAGAGTGCACAATACAATATGTTACATTGTGTATATCATTACTAAAAGGTGTTTAATATTGAAGTAAAATCAAATTAATTATATGAATAAACTTAGTAGTTATTTTTAAAGAGCTTTTCTAGAAAATTTTATAAAGGAATGCCTCTTCCTAATTTTAGTGTTTCTCCTTGTGATTGATCATAGGCTAATACAAATTGATAGACACATTTAAATGGATTATCGTATAAAAATGGATGTACATTAAAAACGATGGAGCCACACACCAAATTGGTGTATGAGACCCCCTTGTTTGTGGGATAAGGGATCCCCTTCATGCACCAATTTCACCGCTAAAATCTACGGAGGCATACATACTCTACCCCTTTTGAATTTGAACTTATAACCTCTTAAGACCCCTTTATTTTTTTTCAATATAATCACTACAAAGTGTGATGTTATAAGTTATCAACTAATTAATGTAAAAGTTATTTGTTATAAAGTCAAGTTTAACATCTTATTTTATGAAGTGATTGACAAAATCTATTCTAATAATTTTTTTATTACATTCTAAATTTATTCTTAATAAAATTCAATATAATATTTAATCTAAATTTATTAAACTCTAAATTTATTCTTTTACATTAAATCTATTTTCATTATATTCTAATATCCTATAACATATTGTATATTAAATAAAATATTTTATACACACAAAGTTTTATTTCTTTTGGGTTATATTCTCACCCATTTATAAAATAAAATTTATAATATATTGGTAACATTAATCTTTTTTTTCCATGGAAAAAAGTGTAATTTTATTCATCTGAAGAGACAAAATTACATTTTGTAGGTGCTTCAAGGAGAAAAACACCTCATGGGTGTGATATGTGTACCAAAAAATATAGAAGAAGTTTCATGACCCTCTGTCGAGGAGGGAGGCCTTGGAAAGAGACAATTTAAAACCAAAATTTACATCACCTGAAACAAAGTGTTTGAGTATAAAAAGTCTGTAAAAAAGAGATTATGTTTTGAACCAAACTGAATTTATTTTGCAAAGATAAGTTGTTGTATATGTTGAGATTATCTCTTGCTGAAAAATAGGAGATGACGTTGACTCCCTGGGTCCAAATAAACTTGTCATCCAAAAATTCTACTATTGCTGTTGATCCTACTGTTGAACTGTTGTGTCTATAAAAGGGCGGTGGTAATATGCTTGTGTCTCTCCTTCCTTGTATTCTGATATGTGTCATTGGCCCATAGCAAGGGGTAGCCCGTCTTTTGAGAGTACGTTCACTACCATGTTCTTGTTCCTGTAGACATGGGAGATAGTCTCTGTGTCAAATTCTTCCATCAAACGGAGGATGTCCTCCAAAATAGGGAGGAGGAAAACGTTGTGACACTCTTGAAGTTTTCTTGCCAAGTTTATGACGATCATTGAGTCTCCAAAGATTTGGAGGTGAGGTAATGATTTTTCTTTTGCAAAGAGAAGTAGTAATTTTAAATTCAATAGCTCAGCATAGTTGTTTTTACCCTGTCCCAACCCCAACTTTATATGAAAAGAAATATTTTTCGATTGATGAAGTACAAATCCACCCCCACAAGTTTGATTTTGTGAGGCCCCATCAAAGTAATCCCAAGGCTTAGATTTTTCTAGAGTCTTTGTCTGGATCGGCTGTATGTTTGGACATTTTTTTTATTGTGGAAAATGTGAGAGTATTGAGAGATTTTGAGTTGCAGTTTTCTCTGGGACAAAATCTTTTTCGAGGAAGAGTGTTGTGTTTCAGGCCAAATAGATGCCCTAGTTTATGATGGGGGGGATATATTTTAGTTATTTGTATCTTGTGTCATGAGTCTAGGCTTCCCATGCTTGCTCCAGACATGGCCCTCCCCAAGCGCATGTTTGTCCAATGCTTGCTGAAAATTTTGGCCAAACTCTTTAGGTGTAAGGGAAGGAGATAAGCAAGTGGTAGGTTGTTTCATTTTCGGAGTGGCAAAGGGGACATCTTCATCGTCATTCGAACTGTCTCTTTTGTAGATTTTCCCAAGTAGGTACTTTTCCATTTAGGGCCACCCAAAGAAATATTTTGGCTTTTTTGTGGACATTTTAGCTTCCAGAGTCCTTTCCACCACCAAATTTGGTGTTGTTAAAAGAGGTACATGCTTAAAGTGATGTATCCCAGTTTTGGGGTGTAAGTTCCTAAAGGATCCTTTTGCCAAACCAACTCATCCTCCTTGTCGAGGAGTCTTATGTGTCCAATATGTAGTGTTGTAATATAATTTATATATTGAGTTGCAAAGGCCCCTGTTAGCCCAATATCGGTCTCTCTTTTCCATCCCTGATGCCAGAGAGTAGTAGTGTTTGGGTCGGCCAGATGGAAGAGGAGGAAAATATTCTGCCCGTGGAGATGGTTGATTAGATCCAGAGAGAGAATGTGGGATTTCCCACTTCTAGGACAGGGGTCTGCTCCAATGCGGAGGTGATTTCCTCTACCAAATCTTCAAGCTAGTCCTTCTCCAATTACTGGAAAAGAGGAAATAAGAGCTTTCCAAAATATGGAACCTTGTATGTGTGACTTGTTTTTGGATCTGATCCAGTCTTCCACTGTCTCTGGGGCTATGTATTTTTGGGTGATAACAAGGGACTAAAGGTTGTTGTTGGAGATGAGGCGCCACCTTGTTTTTGTTGCCAAAGCCTTGGAGAACAAAAATATATTTGGAGATGAGGCGCCACCCTATTTTTGCTGCCAAAGCCTTGGAGAACAAAAATATATTTTTAAGCCCCCATCCTCCCAAAGATTTTGGCCAGGCTAGGTGATCCCACTTTTCCCAAGGCTATGTGATCTTATCCCCATTACCTGACCAAATGAAGCAAGAGCAGTCTTTTCTAATATTTTCCAGTGTTCCTTTCAATATCAAGGCCAGCGACATCCAGTAGACCAGGATGGCCTCTAGAGATGATTTGGTTAGGGTGAGTCTTCCTTCCCTTGAGAGCCACCTGAAAGTCCATCCAGATAGTATTTTCTCTAGTTTGGACATCAACCATTTCCAGTACTTTTTGAGGTAGTTATTTGGTTTCAAGTGAAAATCAAGATATTTTAGGCCTTCTGAGAAATCTTGAAAAGTATAGGGAAAGAGACTTCAATAGATTTCTTCATCCTCTCTTTCCATTTCAGAGAAGGAAAGTGTAGATTTTTGTATATTTATTAGCATACCAGTTTTCTGGCAAAAGAGGGAGAGTATATTTGGAAGAACTTCTGCATATCGCCTTCGACCATTGCAGAAGATGAGGGTGTTGTCCACAAAAAGTAAATGAGTGATTCTTAGTCTTGTGGTTAGCTGTATTCCATGAAATTCCCCCAATCTTACTAGATTTTCTATAGCCCTGCTTAGTCCCTCGGCCACCAGCAGAAAGAGTAGAGGGGAGAGAGGGAAACCTTGGCGTAATCCTTTTTCGGAGGTGAAGAAAGGTGAGGTTGCTCCATTTATGATGATTGCAAAGGAGACCGAGGAGATGCAGGCCATTATCCATTTGATGAAAGGGACCTCGAATCCGATATGGGTGAGTAGGAGCTTGATGTAGGACCAACTTACCATGTCGAAGGCCTTGGAAAGATCAATATTTAAAATGGTTCCCTTGGTTTTTGTAGTTCTCGGACTATGAAGGCCTTCCTGAGCGACCCCAATTGCTTCGTGGATTTTTCGACCTTCAAGGAACCCAAACTATTCTTTTGAGATGGACAAAGAGAGTAGTGGCTTCAGCCTCTGGGCTAATACCTTTTCAATGATTTTATATATGCAATTGCAGAGTGAGATGGGTCTGAAGTCATCAAAGGAGAGAGGGTCATTCACCTTGGGGATTAGAGCTATGAAGGTGGTGTTAAGTGGGCTGTGAATTCTGCCATTTAATCTGGATTCCTCTATGAATTTGAGAATATTGCCTCCGATCAGATCGAAGAAGCCCAAATAGAATTCAATTGACCATTCATCTAGACCAGGGCTTTTATATTTTTGAAAGCTTTGCAGGGTCTCTTTGAGTTCGTCTTCAGTGACTTCTGCATATAGATCTTGGTTTCCTTCCTCATCCACGAAGTTGGGGAAGTAAAGGGCCAATTTGATGATGTCGACTATGTTGTTCCTTCTGTCTTCTTTGAATAATGTTTGGAAGTGTCTTTTTCCCATAGTTACTATCCCTTCGAAGGAAGTAACTGGTATGTCTTCCTGATCCTTTAATCCCCAAATTGTATTGGCCGCTTTCCAACCTTTGGCAAAGGCATGAAAGAATTTTGTGTTCTCGTCCCCATTTGCTAGCCAAATTTCCTTGCTCTTAATTCTCAACGTTGTTTCTTGATCTTCCTATAGTTTCTTTCGCTTTGCCTCTAGGTTTCTAATATTTTCTCGTGAGGCTTCTGAGGAGAACCCAGACTCATAATCTTGGTAGATTGCCTCCAGTTGGTCCTCAATGCTTTTGATTTCTTGCTCATCTTATTTTTGTTTTTTTTCCTAGGGAATGACCAAATTCTTTATTATTATTTTTTTAATTATCCATGAATTGTATGGTTGTCGATGTTCCCCTCGAATCTTGAAGGGGGCTCCAATTTGATTTTACCAATTTTTGGAAGCTTTCTTCTTTGAGCCAATTGGAGTTGAATTTGAAAGGGGCGGACAACTTTTTGGTCCCCCTTCAAAGTATATTAGATAAAAATTGGCCCCCAAAGAAAAAATCGCCTTGTAAATGTATATTGTAATTTCATTGTAAATATGGACCGTTCATTATAAGGTCGCAGATCTAACGGTAGAAATTATGTTAGGGTTTTTTCCCTAGAAGGCAACCCTCTTTTATGAGGGAAATGTATTGCGGCTATGGTGTATTGTGAATATTTTATTCTGAGATAGGAGACTGTGAGAGAAAGAAGAGGAAGTTACAATGGGTTTGTTGTAGGTTGTATCCCTTCATATGTTGGATAATAATAAAGGAAGGACCTGGAAATTTCTTTGGTGGACGTAGCCCACACTGGGTGAACCATGTAAATATGTGCCTCTATTGTATTGTGTATATTTTGTGTTTTTTTTCTGCATTTGTTTTATTTTATTGCTTCACGGTCCTGTTTTTCTAACAATTGGTATCAGAGCGAAAGGTAACTTGCAGGAAAAGAGGGTTCCTGGTTCGAGTGGGAGCAATGTCGGAAGATGGGAAGTTTAGGGTCGAGAAATTTAATGACCAAAACTACCAGTTATGGAAGATGCATATGGAAGACTATTTATATCAAAAAGATCTATTCCTACCATTGGGCAGAATAGCAAAGAAGTCGGTGGCTACGAAGGACGAAGAATGGGATATTCTTGACAGAAAGGATCTAGGAATGATATCGCTGAGCCTGGCAGTGTCGGTGGCTTTCAATATTTCGAAAGAAAAGACAACGAAGGGTTTGATGGACGCATTGGCCAAATTGTATGAAAAACCCTCGGTGTCCAATAAGGTATTTCTAATGAAGAGATTATTTAATATGAAGATGTCGGAAGGTGGGTTAGTTGCAGATCATTTAAATGATTTTAATACGTTTACTAATCAACTAAGTTCTATAAAAGTGGACTTTGATGATGAGGTCAGGGCTCTTCTAATCTTGTTCTCATTGCCAGAAAGTTGGAACGGCTTGGTCATGGTTGTAATTAACTCTGTCTCTGGTTCAAATACTTTAAAAGTTGATGATGTTGTTGGTGTTATCCTTAGTGAGTAAATGTGATGGAAAAGCACAGGTGAGACATCAAGAAATGCGTTGAACATGGAGAACATGGGAAGACAAAGGGATAGAGGAAAGGGTTTCGGGAACCATGGGAATTCTAGGAAGGGAAGATCCAAATCCATACTTGGAAAGATAGAGTGCTGGAATTGTGGGAAGAAAGGACATTTGAAGAAAGACTGCAGAGCTCCAAAGAAACAAAGAGATGGACAGAAGGAAAGAAATCAGAAAGCAAATGTAACAGGTGATGTGTTACAAGATGCTTTGATTCTTTCCGTAGATAATATTTTTGAGTCTTGGGTAGTAGATTCAGGGGCTTCATTTCATGCCACACCCCATAGGAAACATTTTCTTGATTATGTTCAAGGTGATTTTGGACAAGCTCATTTGGGTGACGATGCACCATGCAAAATTGTTGGAATGGGAAAGGTAAAAATAAAGCAACGCAATGGAAACCAATGGTTGTTGAAAGAGGTAAGACATGTTCCAGATTTAAGGAAAAATCTAATTCAACAGGGCAGTTGACAAGTGAAGGTTGTATATCCATATTTACAGATAAGACGTGGAAGGTCATCAAAGGATCATTAGTGATAGTGAAAGGAGAGAAGGTAGGTACATTGTATTTATGTTTTGGTAATACTGACTCTTCTATCTCTTTAGCTTCTATAGGAGTGGATACAGCACTGTGGCATCACAGGCTTGGACACATGAGTGAGAAGGGGATGCAGATACTTCACAAAATAAATTTGTTTCCAGATCTTAAACAAATTGATTTGGACTTCTGTGAGCATTGTGTTTATGGAAAACAGAAGAGAGTCAGATTTCTCAAAGTCGGAAAAGAAAAGAAGTGTGAAAGGTTAGAGCTTGTGTATACAGATGTATGGGGACTAGCTCTGGTATCATCTCTTGGTGGCTCTCATTATTATATTACTTTTATGGATGATGCAACTAGAAAAACTTGGGTTTATTGCATTCGACAAAAATCTGATGTTTTTTATACTTTTAAGAAATGGAAAGCTTTGGTTGAGAAAGAGACAGGAAAAAAGTTGAAGTGTCTCAAATCAGATAATGGAGGTGAATATTGCAGCAAGGAGTTTGATGATTATTGTTCATACCATGGGATTCATAGAGAGAAGATAGTTCCAAGAACACCACAAGAAAATGGTGTGTCAGAAAGGATGAACAGGACAATCATGGAGCGTGCAAGGAGTATGAGATTGCATGATGGTTTGCCCTTATAGTTCTGGGCGAATGTTGTAGATACTGTTATTTACTTAATAAACAGAGGACCTTCAAGCTCTTTGGATGGTAGAATTCTAGAGGAGGAATGGACAGGAAAAAAGGTAAACTATTCTTTTTTGAAAACTTTCGGTTGTGAAGCATTTGTCCATATTGATA
>ML780419.1:0-10649 GCA_009831015.1 Picea engelmannii | reverse complement strand
GAAGAAAAAATTGCCTTGTAAATGTATATTGTAATTTCATTGTAAATCTGGACCATTCATTATAAGGTCGCAGATCTAACGGTAGAAATTATGTTAGGGTTTTTTCCCTAGAAGGCAACCCTCTTTTATGAGGGAAATGTATTTTGGCTATGGTGTATGGCGAATATTGTATTCTGAGATAGGAGACTGTGAGAGAAAGAAGAGGAAGTTACAACGGGTTTGTTGTAGGTTGTATCCCTTCATATGATGGATAATAATAAAGGAAGGACCTGGCAATTTCTCTGGTGGACGTATCCCACATTGGGTGAACCACGTAAATCTGTGTCTCTATTGTATTGTGTATATTATGTGTTTTGTTTCCGCATTTGTTTTATTTTATTGCTCCACGGTCCTGTTTTTCTAACACTACCATGGGCATCCAGCCCAAGGAAATCCCATCCTGGGAAGAGTGTAGAGAGAGATTTTATGGTTGTGCGTTCGTCTGCTAGAGTTTCTTGGAAGAGAACAACCTTTGGTTGGTGCAAAGTTACCAACCTTTTTAGAGGGGATTTTTTGGGGGGGATCGCTAAAGCCCTGCAATTGAAAGAGAGGATATTCATGGGGGATTTTGTTTCTCTAAGGGCCCTGAGAGATTTTTTTTGGCCTGAAGCTATGTCCATCAGTGCATGAGATTGTGTTATGGAGAGGTGTGAAGGCATGCCTCAACCTTTTTTCATTTTCAAGGGTTCTGGAGTAGGCCCAAGGCCTTTGGGTTCCAAGGTAGGGATAGTGAATGATTTGTTGAGGGGTGGAAGCGTATGATGGAGTCCTAGGAGCCCTCGAAGGAAGGTTCCTCTGAGGACCAAGAATTTGGGGAATTTGGAGGAGAATTTGTCTGTGGGGAATCTNAGATAAAATTGAAATTATTTAGCAAACCATTTACAGGGCAGGGGAGAGAGAGTTGCATACCCAAGAATTTGTTGATCAAGTGTTGAGGAGTTGTCTTTGGTCTTTGGTCGGGGCATTCCTCGTCACTAGCTATTGGAACGAGTGCTAAGACATCCGCGGTCGGCTCCAGTTGATCAGTTGTCATGGAGTCTTGTAGTGTTGTTGGGGTGGGGGAAGGTGTCCCCATTGAATTTGACACTGATGAGGAGGAATTTCCCCCAATTGCAGCCTGGTGCTGCCAGCCTTGTCACCCGACTTCATGTGTAGAGTGTCTAGAGCGCCTCCGAAAAGATTTTGGACAGTCTTTTACCACGTGGTCGTATTCATGGCATTGTCTGTAGCGAAAGGGCATGCCTTCATAGTCTAGGATTTGAACTCTTATGCGTCCCAGGTCTGTGAGATTGAGGAATTCCCTTAACCCTTATCTGATGTTAAGAGAGACAAGAATCCGTGTTGCAACCATTTCTCCCGAGGCTAGAAATCCCATGTCTATTGTTATGTAGTCCCCTAAAAAATTCCCTATTTCTTTAAATCAAATTTATGACCAGAGGTGTGGAGGGCGACCTGGTAGGTAGACCCAAATCGGGATAGAGTCCAGATGCTCATTGGTAGCATCGAAAGTGGGGTTCCAGAGCTTCATAAGTACTAAGGAGGAATCAATTGTCCAACTATTTTGGAGTGTGACCATGGCCTGAGAGGGTTCATCAAAAATAATGATAAACCAACCTCTAGAGAGGTGGAAGATACTGGGCGAGTTTGTGGAGTTTTCGCCCCAGTTTGATGCGGCCCAGGATCGTAGGGTTTTTTCGCTGAATTGTCGGCCATAGGATTTCCCCACTAGTGTTTTGGCTGCCATTGCAGAGACCCCTTCCATCGAAAGGTCATCACCAAGGATGAATTTTGGATCTTCCTCGGATGACCCTAGACATTTTTTATGCTTCCTCCTTCTTTACCCTAAAGTGCCTTGGGCATCCGGGTCCAAGTCGTAGGGAGGACGAGAGCCTGGTGCCCCACTTTCGCTGAGGTCCCAACCTTTGAGATTGAAGGGCTGAAGATTTGTTGCAAGAAACCCTCACTCCAACTCTGGAGGTGCATGACCTAGTGAGTAGGCTTGGCCCTCAAAAGGAAAGCAACACTCTGTGGAGAAATCCTGGCTATGTTCCAAATTTTGCACGACCCTTTCATTCTGATCTCCAAGGAGCACTTCCGATAGTGACTCGGGGTGTACCCCAAGTTCTCCCAACCCTTGATTGGAAGTTGGGTTTACCGTGGGATCCGAGAAGGTCCAAGATACAGTTGTTGGGGAAGGCGAGGAGAAGAAGTCACACTGTGCTAGAGAGAGTGGAGCTTAGAAATCTTGAGGGAGAAGAGTGTTGTTGAGGTATGAAGTGTTGTCGAAGCCGGAGGAGAGGGGGGTCACCTGGGCTGAGAGGTTGTTTTCCAAAAGATCTTGTTCAAGCCAGGAGGAGGAACCCGAGACTTGTACAGGGAAAAAATCTTGTTACCCCGAAGATCTACGAGAAGAAGTTACTCTGGGGGACCAGAGGAGGCGTAGAAAGCGGTAGAGATCCCATTGGTGTCGATGCAGACAACTGTAGCCGGGAAAAAGTTAGTGGGCTACCAGTTGTCCCCAACCAGGGGAGAAACTCTCTTGGATTTGGTGAGTAATCCACTTCGTCGTCGTATGTGGCCATTGGGTCGCCCTTCCCTAAAGACAAGTCAATCGCTTCTTCACTCCTAGACTATTCACAAGCATCTCAGGGCACCTCAGGCGGCAACACAGACAGATGAGGCAACGAGAAAGAGTCGTCAAGAATTGTGGGAGGGTTTTTCTTAGAAGGGTGGGGTCGCACCTGCGATCTTGTCAAAGGGTTCTTGTGACCGTCAAGTAAAAAAATCTGCTATCAAAAAAGAGGGTAACTCGTGACCACAAGGTGTGGGCCACAGGTCCCCAAAACCACAGAACCGCAAAATTGATAACATTAATCTTAATCATTGATAAATCATATAACAATATTTCATATTATTTTGATGTATTAGAACGATACTTTAACACTGAATTATAAACGTATATAAAATAAAACAATAAATTCAACTTAAACTATTTCCTTCGTGGAAAACCTTGTTTACTTAATATAATGTAGTTATGATTCTTGACGATCATCACAAGACAAGATAATATAAAGTATCATATTAAAATTACAAGATATTAGTTGTTAATTTGAATCAATATCATATCATAGTGTTGGCTTCAAACAAAAGTTTAAGTGAAAGTTATATCTTATTTATATGAATAAGATTTTTCACTTATGTTATTTTGATGATGGATTATATTGGTATGGTTTAAAAAAATTATCATTTTTAGATTACAAATTTTAGAAAGTATCTAAATTAAATTTAATTGATAATTAAAATATCTATTTATATAATGAAATTAAAAGAATATTTATAATAATAATAATTTATTTTTAAGGTCACAGCTAAGCTAGACATCAAACTGGTGTATGAGACCTTCTTGTATGTGGGACAAGGGACTCCCTCCGCCCAACGATTTGACTGGTAAAGTCTACAGAAGTATACATACCCTACTCCTTCTGGTTTTGAACTTATGATCTCTTAGGAGGAAACACATGTTCTTAACCATATTATCAAAATAATACTCATACTATAACATTAATTAAGTTTTAAAACTTAAGAAAAAAATATTAAATTTATTTTACTTTTCTTTGATAATATTGATATAATAAATATAATGCTTAAATTTTAGTGATGTAAAATGATTCAGTAAGTAAGTAGATTGGTGTGAAAAATGATTTGGTGTATTGTTTTTAATAATAATACACTATCAAAAAAAAATGGCGTGTTTCAACCATTGTTAGTGCAAAATGATTAGATACATTGATTTTAACAAGAATACATTGATATTAGCAATGACATAGTGTAAAACAATTAAATTCATTTATATAAACAATGATACAATGTAAAATATTTGATGCATTAATTTGAGCAATGATTAATCAAATTATATGATTTATATATACATTTTACATTAAACTCAATAACAATGTAGCAATGCATAGATTTCAATAACAATGCACTATAAAAATAATTGATACATGTATTTCAATTATATAGTAAAAAATAATGAGATTCATTTTAATGATATAATACATAATTATTTAGTGCATTGCTTTGAGTGATAATACATTTTAAACAAACAAGTTGTTCCATTTAAGCAACTTTTTGGTGAAGAAAGCTAAAGATAAATTTTATTACATATGAAGATCAAATAACATGGAATAAACCATAAACTAAATTTTATTACATATAGAGATGAAAAAATAACTGGAATAAACCAAAAGCTAAAGATGAATTTTATTACATATTAAAATCCAATAACATGGAATAAACTAGAAGCTAAAGATGAATTTTATTACATATGGAGATCAAATAACATAGAATAAACTAGAAGCTAAAGATAAATTTTATTACATATTGAAATCAAATAACATGGATAAAAATACCAAAAACATAATGCCAAAAAACTTAAAATAATAAAATGTAAATAAATTGAATGTGATTAAAATAAATATAAAAAATACAATGTGAAAGTAGCCATGGTCATTGAAAAAAAAAAGTGTTATCCTCTAGGGTTACTGGAAAAAAAAAGTGTTATCCTCCACATCTTGAGATATATATTTCATAGAAAAAAGATAAAAATAAAATAAAATATATTATTAAAAACTAAAATATAATTTGGACAAATTTTTGCCACAGTAGGAGTTATTTTTGTACTACAACAAACTAAAATATGTGATAAATTTTATAATCCATTTTAATTTTTTTAACATCTACAAACTTCTTTCAATTCTTTATAACATGAATAAACCAGAAGCTAAGTTTTATTACATATGTAGATCAAATAACATGAAATAAACTAGAAGCTAAAGATGAATTTTATTACATATTCAAATCAAATAACATGGAATAAACTAGAAGTTAAAAATGAATTTTATTACATATGGAGATCAAATACATCTAATAAACTAGAAGCTAAAGATAAATTTTATTACATATTGAAATCAAATAACATAGAATGAACAACCAATAAAAATACTAAAAACATAATGTCCAAAAATTTAAAATAATAAAATGTAAATAATTTAAATATAAAAAATGCAATTTGTGAGTAATAACTAGCCATGGTTATTGAAAAAAAAAAAAAAAAAAGTGTTATACTCTACTGTCATTGTAAAAAAATGATATCCTCCACATCTTAAAATAATACATATAACATATAGAAAAAAAATAAAAATAAAATGAAATATATTATTGGACAAATTCTTCAGGATTAATCATAGTAGAAGTGATTTCTTTACCACAACAAACAAAAAAAAAAAAATATGAAATAAATTTTATAATCAATTTTAATTTTTTTAATATCTACAAACTTTTTTTCAATTTTTTTACATTTAAAAATTGAAAATTATTCAATTTTAATGTTTGTATATTCCATGAATCCATATATTCCCATATTCATAAATGTAATTCAAAGTAACCAAAAGCATTAATAAACGATTGAAGTAGCCATTGCATAGCCCCTTGCATACTGCATGTAAATTTTCAACTATAATAATAAACAAATTGTCAACTATAACAATAAAGAACAAATTGACAGAGATAGTCGAGGGGAGACGGTTGAATTTAAACAGAGTACACAGTACAGTGCCTTAAAGTCACCGAGAAGGAAATTGTGAGGTAGCGTAGGAAACATTACTATGCTGAGCTTTAACAACTCATTTAGAAAAAATGTGTCTGGGATAATTTTTGTCAAGGCGTTGAGGTGCAGTGGCGGAATGTGCTCCTCGAGGGATGGTCCAGCCGCCGCGCCACTGTGGAACTTCCAGATTTTCATTTTATTATTACAACTCACGCGCGTTCGCACCACCGCTTTCACGGCGCCTCGGCCATCTCTCTCGCTCGTAGCGTTCAGTGGAAGCATGCACGATCATACTCTGAACACTCATACCCGACATCTAACCGCACTGCAGCCCGTTCAATCCGATTAATGGAGAATCACCTCTTTTATTTATTATTTTCCGGCCCCCAGAGCCTGAGCGACCGTTAAGCTCTGGACCGGCAACTGATTTGCCAATAATGAGAATTAAACATATGGTATTCGCGAATCCTCCGGCATGATTATCAGGGATGACTTTGGTGTAGTTGTGAGAAATTTAAATTATTTGTCTGGGGAATGAGTCAACTGTAAATTTCGTCGTGGACAGAAGGGTGCAAACTCCGGATATGTTGTGTTATTTATCCGATTATTGTATGTGCCAAGTGCATCCAATGATGATTTCCCAGTGCAGATAAATAGTTGAATAATGGTGTGATTTCCCAGTTGCCAGGGTGCGTGAAAAACAATCCATCGGTTGGCTTTAAGCACATGCTCATGCTCAGTCGTGCGGCCATGGATATCACCTTTTTAATGAAAGTTTGACCCCTAGACCGAACTTGTAACGCTGATTCTGTTCAGGTCAATTGCAGATTCAATAATTTTATGCTTGTCGACGAAGCATTCGCCATTTATTTGCTTCAGGTGTCGTAGTGATGATGAGATTATTTGCAGGTGGGAGGTCTGAATGCAAAATATTTGAAGTTTGACGGTTTTGTGATATAAATTGGGTGGCTTCAACTTTAAGCTCAAAGTCTATGCCTGACCCCCCGCTCTCGCCACTCTTATGCACATTCCTTCTGCTTTTTCTCATGGTTTGACGTACATAAAAGCCAGTTCCCCGTGCCCTCATAATTCCAAGTTTGGAATCTGCACGGTTGGATTGGATTCGGGGCGTTCACGCAGGTTCTGGAGGTGTATACAGCGTTAAACGACAGATTTTATATCGTAATTTTCCTCAGAGAGCGGAATATAGTAGGCCATAATTAGGTTTACAGGCCTCGATGATGCCATAATTCTCTGTATTTCGCAAGATCACAAGCAAAGCATTAGGGTTCTAAGACCTCTCTGAGGTAGGGATAAAGCCTCAGGTTCTAGTATTGTTTCGGTAGGGTTACAGGTGAGGATTATGCGATAATTTTTTCTATATTCTGCCGAGATCATAGCCATGACGTCCTTGTCCGTGAATGGGAGCTCCAGTGTACCGCCTGGCTTTAGATTTCATCCTACAGAAGAGGAGCTTCTTCATTACTACTTGAAGAAGAAAGTGTCCTACGAGAAAATTGACCTTGATGTTATAAGGGATGTTGATCTTAACAAGCTTGAGCCCTGGGATCTGCACGGTAATTTTGACATGGTCCTTTGATGTTTCTTCTTTAATTACTGTGTACGATTTTGTCTGATAATAACGAGACTTTCGGATTGTGTTAATGTTGCAGAGAGATGTAAAATTGGGTCTGCTCCACAGAACGAATGGTATTTCTTCAGCCACAAGGATAAGAAGTATCCCACCGGGTCCAGGACAAACAGGGCAACGGCTGCAGGATTTTGGAAGGCCACGGGCAGAGACAAAGCCATCCGTAACAGCTACAAACGAATTGGGATGAGGAAAACGCTTGTTTTTTACAAAGGCAGAGCTCCTCATGGCCAGAAGACTGACTGGATTATGCATGAATATCGCCTGGAGGACAACGACAACTCTCTCCACGGACATGTATTAATTCTCTTACACTTAGATCTCCCTTCTTTTTGGTTAATTATCTATGTTTTTTTTGAAAATATCAGACATTCCTTGCATCCCAACCTTTATATATATATATATATATATATATATATATATATATATATTAATATTAATATTAATATTAATATTAATAGGGGTTTAGAGTAGTTTACTGGGGAGTGTGCTGCTAAGGTACTTTGTAAGTGAAGTCGCTGGTTTCTGGACACTTCAAATTCAGCCATGTTAAGGGTTGGTGAGGTTCAGGCAAGGTTACCATCTATATATAGTTATTACCAGTAGTGTAGAGTAGTCAAGGAGAGAGTGTATTATTAAGGCAGGTTTCTGGACACCTCAAATCCAGTCATGTTAAGGATTGGTGGGGTTCAAGCCAAGCCGGATCCCCTAATTCTTAACATCTCAACTAGAGGCCACAGAAATATTTAACTTAAAAAACACATAAAACACATACTTGAACTTCAATTTTCCTGGTTTTGGGATAATTACATCATTATTGTTTTTAGCATATCACTCCCATTTAACTTAAAAAAACACATAAAAATAACTTGAACTTCAATTTTCCTGGTTTTGGGATAATTACATCAGTATTGTTTTTAGCATATCACTCCCATGCCCTCTGCGTATATTCATTTACGTTTCTTTATGTGGGTAGGAGTGTTACCCAGACGTATGCGTCATATACCTACATACTCCCAGCTGTAGAGTACCTTGTTTCATCACAGTGAGGAGAACAGGATTAGAAATACAAATATTTATATTTTTGTTATTTTTTTATTTCAAAATTTAATGATGAGATATACTGATTATATCCGTATTAGTTCAAATCCCTAATCTACCAAAACATTCAAAATTAAATTAAAATTAAATTTTTGATATTTAAAATATGAAAAATATAGGTTAAAATAAATAAAAAATTATCATTTAAAATAAGATAAACAAGATAAATTTTATCATTTTATTAATATAACCCTCACCTTTGTTGATTAGAGATTGAGACAGAGTAGAGACAACACAACTGTAAATACAACCACTCAAAACCGTGCAGAAAATGAAACTCATAACCAGAAAATGAAACGCACAATCAGAAAATGAAACTTATAACCAGAAAATGAAACGCACAATCAGAAAATGAACGTCTATAGCCAGTATCTTCAATTGTTAGCCATCAAATTAGAATTTTAGATTAAAAGGTGATTAATTGTGCTCATTGTCAATAAATATACATCTTTCCTGTAAACATTTGTATTTTTGTTGTGTTTTTTCAAAATACATTTGTATCTTTATTGAATGGTTAATTTTTCAAAATACTATACTGGACTGACTGTCCGAACTCTAGACATCCGGTTAATACTTAGTTATAAACTGTCACTTAGTAGTAAAACGCAGCCCCCTAGAGAGATAAGAACTTGACAGACAGAGATATAGTTAACCCTAATTTTGAAGGCCCCCTAGAGAGATAAGAACTTGACAGACAGAGCTATAGTTAACCCTAATTTTGAAGTTTGAAGTTTTTATATTGGGCTGATGCAGGAAGATGGGTGGGTTGTATGCCGCGTGTTTAAGAAGAAGAATTACCTAAAAGGCCACGACGATAATTCGGATCCCGGCAGCTCTAATTTGGATCAAGAAAATAGTGCTGTACTGTCAGAGCCGAAGGATTGTCGTGGCCATGGAGAGGTGCAATACAGTCAAATTCAACACCACCATCACCAACAGCAGCAGCTGCTGAAGCACGAACTTGCAGCAGCAGGCATGCAATACAGTATCCTTGAATCTCATCATCATGACCAGCTCATGCAAATGGCTCGGCATCTGGAAAGCCAGAAGCTCATGAACACAGCTGCTTGCAACCCTCCTTCTCCTGTTTCTTCCGGTATCAAAAGGCTCTTTCCTGAAAGAGGAATAGAAGACGGTTCTAAGCGTATTCATTATAATCATGAGCTGCCCACTGGTAATGGTAATGGTAGTTCTCATGTGGAAATTACTACACAAGAACAGGGACATTTGAACGAGATCAGGGAAGGCCAGGTGCAGTTGAATGATTGGAGTGCCCTTGACAGACTTGTAGCCTCGCATCTGAATCAAGTGGAGGAGTCGTCCAAGGAAATCAGATATGTGGATGCAATGCCCTCAGGAGATCACATTTCGTTACCTCTTCGAAGTGAAATTGATCTCTGGAACTTTGGAAAATAAGTTTATTATGTTCCAGAAAAATTATTCATGACCAGCAACGACTAGATCATGGAACAGTAATAATAGCATATCTGTATTTTAACGTCTAAAGCATTAGTTATCTACTTTGTTCCACGCAAGTGGCTGTAAATTTATTACGAGCAGTCTAAGAAAATTATTTGCATTGTTACTCTTTCAAAAGCATGTCTTATACTGCCTGCTTGCTTGCTTTTGAAAGAGTTTGTAGTTTCTATGTTTCAGGTTTTCAACTACAATGGTTTGTAGTCCGAATACTTCTTATTCCAATCCATGCATTTCATTCCCATGGTGTTTATCTGATGTATGGCCTTTGGACAAGGCAATAAGGCCTCCTAAGCAGAATAAGCTGAACTGACTCTTAAATATTTTTCAACTTGTCTTAAAAGTTTCCATTAAAGTTGTGTGTTATAACGTTTGTTTTTTCGACCATTTGCTATTTTATTTTAATGTAATGCATTCATCATGCTTCGAATTTGAGGAATAATATGAGTTTGCTGTGCTTGGAAGAGATGTAAAGAAAATTGAGAGGGTTCCTCCAATGGAATATAGCAGTGCCAGATCTATTAAATGGCATGGAAAAAAAGTAACGGGAGATAGTGCAAAAATATTGGTTTTATGATTGAGGAATTAGATATAGTGCAACAATATTGGTTTTATTATGGAGTAACGAGGTGGATGAGTTAAGAAAAAAATTATAAAGTGAGAAAATTACTATGTTAAATATGAGCATTAAATCTATTTCCCAATTGGTTTTTGGAATAGGAGTCTCTTAAAAGGGAAAGCGGAGAAGAGAATGAAGTTGTAGGCAAAGGGATT
>ML780418.1:916493-951293 GCA_009831015.1 Picea engelmannii | reverse complement strand
GAATATGTCCCTTTCCCATAATGATGATGTCATCTTATTACATGATTCCTTGATCACATGTATAGATTAGGTATTGAATATATTAATGCCTTTGCTATGATTGGTTTGTGTTGTTGTGATTGGAATGACACAAGAGCATCGGAACAGAGCAAGGAACAACATAGATTAAAGGAGAGCGTTCATAATGTATGTCCACCCATTTCTCTTAGTTCGTTCAATATCTAGATCTAGGGAAAGAGTAGTATTCTGTCACGGTTTGTTCCAGATCCAGGTGGATCTGGGGAGATTGGTCTGTGTCCGCACTCACAAATTTATCCATAAACACCAAGCACATATAAAAAAGATTTCAACCTCCCCAACCCCCTTGGGAGAATATAAAAGAACCTTCGAGAAAAATGATGAAGACAAGTCTGATGGTGAAAAGTTACGATGAAAGTGAAAGCTGGAGGAGATAGGGGAAAATCTCTAAACTGGGTTTGCTAAGATTTACTATTGCGACCTGTTTTCAAATTCTTTTAATTTGTAAAATCCATATTGGATGTGATTTGACAGTTCTAGGTTTGGGGGATTGAATATCGTCCTCCCCATTGAATCCTCGATATAAATACATAGCCCTAGAACAAATAAATCATGGTTGTAATTTGTAAGAGAAATCAAATCTATGTGTGAAATGATGTAATCCTGAAGTTTCATTGTGCAATAATCAAGTGTTGGTGTTTTTTTGCTTGTTTATAAGTGTATAAGTAGATCAAAGTTTTCTAGTAGCGTTAACCAGATTGTGAAGGGCCCCACTGTTATAGAATAAAATGACACACCTATGCATTTGTGCTTTGGCCTACCCTTCCCTTTGGCTTGCAAAATAAAAATCCCACCTTGCCTCATCCAAGTCATCTAAAAAACATGAATTTTCAACATATCTGCAGGTTTCCTTTGAGAAACACGTGGAAATCCATGCCTTTATAGTGTGCAACCCATGGATTCCCTAAAAATAATGAAAAATAAAATGCTTCTGAGATTTTAGGTGAGTTTTTTGGTTGGTGTTGGCAGTAGGTCGAAGTGGAAAGAAGGATGATCATGGGGAAAGAAAGCGTGTAGAAACAAAAGTAACAACTGGAAGGAAGCATAGCACACGCGCATGCAAGAAAGTGTGCACAAGGAGAGCGACAACTGGAAGGAGGAGCAACACGCACACATGAGAGGAAGACCTAACATCAGCAGGTTTAGGGTTTTGGTAATGTATTGTAATCGCTGAAGAGCCAAAGATGTATAAATATCGATACTGAAGTATTATACAGGGTAGGTATCATAGGTTGGCTTTTTGCATTGTTCATATTATTGTTACATCATAGATATGTACGAGTCGATGCGAATTGTAATGTTGTTATGTACTATTTTGTAAGCGGTTGATCTAGAGGAGACGAGGGAAGGTAGATCTTGAGGATTAGATCGTAGGTTGAGGATCCTGGTGCAATCTAGTTTGCCTCATATATATCTTACCCATCTGAGGGGAATTGTAAATGCGCGACACCAGATACGTAGAACTACCATAATAAAAGAGCCAAGAGACAAATCTTTGTGGACGTAGCCCAGGAGGGGGTGAACCATGGTAACATTTGTGTAATGTGATGAATGCATGCATATCTTTATCATCTTTTTAGTAGTTATTTGTTGTGCTTAATGAATGAATGAGTTATTACATTGCTTGTTTAAATGCTATTGCGATATTGAGGGAATAAGATATGAAGGTCACTGCATAGTTGTGAATAAAAATAGGTTGCAATCACAAGTTATAATAAATGGTTCAGAATACATATGCCATATCTCGCGCTCAATCCTAGGCTGTAAATGCATGAGTCTTACAGCCACCCATTAAAGCTATCTTGGGTGAGACTATGTGGCCCATTCTGTGTGCTCCGTTGCCTTCTGGTCTACTAGGAGGGCCAATAGTTTTAGAGGATTTTTTGGAAACCCAAAATACATGAACCCTGGGTCAATAAATCAGATGGTAGAGAAGGAAGAATATAAACCCAACAAATGGTTCTGTTGTCTTTGGAAGGAATAGAGGAGGATTGAGTAGATGATATAGGTGGAGTGGGAAACGAGCAAAGAAAAGAAGAGAGCAATGAGCCATTAGAAGGGGATGTTGAGACCGTGGAACCCCAAAAAAGAAGAAATCAAAACTTGGTTGAGAACCAAAGAGCTAGAGTTTGCACAAAAAGACAATAGAAACCCTAGAATAACACCTCGCAAATACATGGACAAATACGTGTTTACTGATTTGCACGAAGTATTTTTATATGATTTTCCACATCTATTGTAGGAGTGGATACTAAGGTTGAAGGATAATGACGCGATGAACCGGATTTGACAGTTAGATTGGACCCCAGTACAGATTGAGCAGTTACAACAGGTGAACAACAAATTCACCTGTGCAGGAGACTTTTGGATTGACAGTATTGTGGCAGGGTTTATAACAGAGTTTGTAGTTGACACATCAAAGTCATAAAGTGTAGCGGAGAAATAATTTCTACGTGGACGTCGAGAAAGGTACATTTGATCACTGTGTACTTCTATTAAGATACTGCTATATAACAAGGGTGTAATGAAAATGGAATCAGACAACTAAACTTCCCTGCGTGCATGGGGGAAGGGGGGAAGCATTGACAGAGAGAGGAGAAATGGAAGGAGGCAAGGATACAAGCAAGAAGGAGGAACCCTTGGACCCGATCATGATGGATGACGACCAAATCCAATGGATCTTGGAGACAACTGGAAAGACGCGTAGTGGAGTACCCTACCAATACAAGGTAAATACCAAGAAGAGAGCTATAAACGCGAGGGAAGACTTGGCGACTGATGAGGAAGAGGTAGAGGATCTTTGGTTTGTGGAGAAAACTGAGGAAATCCTACATGCAACATATGAGAGGAAGATGAGAGGTCCAAGAGAGGGAGGAGAAGGCATCCATCCTATCCATATTAATGTCAGTGTGGAACCCATAAACCCATGTGCGACTAATAAACCAAAGAGAACACCACCATTTAGACAACCACAGTTCAGAGGAAGTCTGACAGTAGGAGGTACATATACAAAAAGAACAACAACTGGAGGATCCAATTCGAGCAACACTAGTCAAGTATCTACACCGCATGGAGGAGGTAGTAGTTCAGTATTCAGAATGGCAGGACACGATCCTACCATTAGGTTACTAGAATTTCAGGGAGAAGCAACAAAAGAACCTGAGAAGCACTTGTTCATTTGTGCAAAGATATGGGAAGCAAAACAGATCCTTGATGAAGATACCAAACTCGCGCAACTAGCTATTACGCTAAGAGACTGTGCACTAGACTGGTACATGAGTCTAGATGCAAACAGTGCCCCTAGGACGATAAGTACACTGGCAGAAATTAAGAAGTTACTGATTAAAGAGTTCCAGAAGCTGAGCTCAGAGGATCAATACATGAACAAGATGATCAAAATAAGACAGAAACCAGGAGAGTCTATATGGGAGATTGAGCAGAGATTCAAGCAACTGAAGGAAAAGTTAAAATATCTCATGACCGATATGCAACATCAGAACCTTTTTTTCAATTCACTACCCCCACACTTAAAATACCCTTTACGAAAACATAAATTTCAAACGCAGGCAGAGGCTCTACAGGAAACCTTGCAACTGGAAGAAAACTAGTACCAACAGACAAACCCAACTATCGAAGAACTGAAGGAGGATTTGAAGAATCTCATGTTTCAACTGAACCAGAATAAGAACAAGGAAAAATGAGAATCCATTTGGTGTACCATG
The DNA here is from genome assembly GCA_009831015.1 of Picea engelmannii. NCBI lineage: Eukaryota > Viridiplantae > Streptophyta > Pinopsida > Pinales > Pinaceae > Picea > Picea engelmannii. The sequence goes on along the minus strand of ML780418.1, from coordinate 947,493 downwards.
TGCAGGACGGAAGGACACCACAAGAACGAATGTCCAACGTTCACGTAGTAAATGGCAGCAGGAATGCCGAATCCATTACCAACGGGAGGATTATGGTGTGAAATCTATAAGAAACTGGGTCACGACCCTTATCACTGCATGATGATGCAGAAATACCAAACAGTCCCAAAGAGTTCATATTGCACCTTTTGCAAGTTAGTGGGCCACGACGATAAATATTGTAGAACTATGGAGCTGATGCGAGAAATGACATCAGATGCATATAGGGTACAGGACAAAATGATGACTGGGAAAGCAACGCCACCGTTCAATCAAGTCCCAGCTCCATACAACACTACACAACAACAATATAATACTGTGCAACAACCATACAATAATGCACAACCGTAGTACAACCCGACACTGCCTCCGTACAATACCGCACAGTATAATCAAGCGCCTTAGTATAACGCGTTAAGAGGTGATTGAGAAGGCTATAGAGAGGGAGGACAAGCCAAAGGAGGTTTCAGACGAGGTAGAGGACCAACCACATGTCACAATTGTCAACAACCAGGACATTATGCAAGGGAATATCCACTTCAACCAACAACGTGTATGTATTGTCGTGCATTAGACCATGATACAGAGGAATGTCTGACACTACTAATGAATATTCGGGAAAAGAGGAACTAGAACAACTAGAATTTTCAGTTGATTTTAGCCGAATCAATGGATGAAGGACGAAACATCAACATAATTACCCACGAAGGAGCTAAAACAAGCACTGACGCAGTTCTACAAGAACCAACATAGAACCAATGGGTAAAGAAGAACACTGAAACTAGGAAGCAGTTCAACGCACATAAGGAAAAGGAGATCTTTAAAGAGGCCAGACAAGAATTTCAGAAGGAGGGCACATCGTCGAATTCAACTACACATCATAACAAGGAAGCACCAGAATACAAGATGCCTCCATCATTGGATCATACCAATGAAATGCAGCCCACGGGACAAGTAAGTACAATCAAAGGTTTTTTACAATCATGTGTAAAAGTATTAAGTGATCCATCATTTGTGAAAATATTGCAAAACATCCTAGAAAAGTGTAGCAGTGAGACGAAAGAAAAGATAGAACCTAAAACAGTTAATCACCTACACACAAAAAGAAGAACAAGTAGGGAATTTAGACTGAATGCTAACATTGGGGATTTCAATATGGGAGACATTATACTAGATCTAGGATCTGAAGTGAATGTATTACCAAAGAAGACATGGAAATGCATGGGAGATCCAACAATAGGATACTCATTTGTTCAATTGAAATTAGAAAACCAGCATAGAGTCCTACCAACAGGTAGACTGAAAGGAGTGACAGTAGATCTTGATGGAGTGCACACTAAAGCAGATTTTGAAGTCATTGAAATAGTAGATGGTACAACACCTTACCCAACATTACTTGGTATGGATTGGGAGTTTGACAACCAGGCCATAATCAATTTGAAGACCATGAAAATGACATTTGAGTCTGGAGAATATAGGGTCATCGCGCCATTAGACCCATCAGAAGGGGAGAGGTTTGTAGAACCTACTTGCCTAGACTTAGAGGAAATCGACCAGTTGTACAGAACAACTACGTGCGATGAGGATTACGTAAACCCAATTGTAGATGAGGTACTCAATTGATGGAGCATTACTTCATGTGCAACAGACCCAGACACCAGTTTAGAGAACTGGAAGCAAAGGCTACACGAAGTCTCCACAAGAAGATGTGCGAGAATAAACCGTGCAGTAAGATGGATAGGCACAGAAATAAGGGAACCAACCAGTTTCCATGGAATAAATGATTTGGAAACATTCTTGACAGAGTACGAATACATAGTGTTAGAGAACCATAGATTGTTAGCACTTGAATTAGCACTAAAGTCCACACCGGCAAGATGGTGGGGCGCACACAAAGAGACAATCACAGACTGGTACCAATGTAAGCGGTTACTGTGCATAAGGTTTGGCGCAGAATAGAAAAACAACCAACAACAGAAATATGAAGGACACATAGCACCAACAGAACACTTGGAGGCATGTAGAACGCTGTGGAAAATGACACCACCAGAGGAATGGCCTCATCACTTCATACATACTCTAGAGGGCATACCAACGAATTGGTAGACGAACTAGGAATTGCGTAAAGGAACTACGCCATGGACGACATAATTTCACAGTCACTTTCTCATTCAAGCATGAGAACCCTAACATAGATGCAACCCTTCAACAGACTAGAGGAGTAATATTAATCAAAGAACCAGAAATAGAATTGATCACAAAAGAACAAAAATGGAACAAACAGACAGTCAAGGAACTGTTGTCTTGTTACCACATACAAGAAGAAGCACTGGATGAAGATGATCCACATGATATGCAGATCGAAGAAGTAGAAGGCGAAAGAGATGTGGAAGGACCACCCATAGAATCAAAATTCATTTCCATGCCAATCAAGGTAAATAAAGTTAACATCAGGACAACTGAGCATCCCAAAATGGCCAGCATTGGAGACTACTGGGATGAGCAAACAATAGAAAGAATCACAGAGTTGTTGCGCGAATACAATGACTTGTTTCCTACAAAATTTATAGAGATTAAGGGGATAGCCGGAGAGTTAGGCGAAATGAAGATACCTCTCAGACCTAAAGCGAGACCTATTAGAAAATGACCATATAGACCGAACCCCATATACAAACATAAAGTCAAAGCTGAGATCGACAGGATGCTCGAAGTCGACATCATAGAACTAGTTGAAGAGTAAGCATGGATAAGTCCAATGGTAGTACAAGACGAGAAACAAGGAGGAATTAGGATATGCGTCGTCTTAAGGAAGTTGAGCGATGCATGCCTACATGACCCATTCCCTACACCGTTCACGAATGAAGTGTTAGAGAATGTAGGAGGACATGAAGCTTACTCCTTTACCAATGGATTCTCGGGCTACCATTAGATTAAGATAGCACATGAGGACAGATAAAAGAACATGTTTGCGATAGAATGGGGATCTTATCAATACATAGTCATGCCGTTTGGATTGAAGAACGCATCAACAATATTGTCCAGAGTGGTCATCACAGCATTTAAGGAATTCATCCATCAGTTTCTTGAAGTATACCTGGATGATTGGATAGTCAATAGCCTATTGAAAAACTATGTGGAAGTTTTACGGCTGATGTTAGAAAGATGCAGATAGTGCCAAATATCACTGAACATCAAGAAATGAATATTTAGAACACCATTTGGGATACTATTGGGCCACATAGTATGCAAACAAGGTTTATTAGTAGATTCGACAAAGATCACAGTCATTGTTAATTTACCAGCACCGAAAATAGTCCGTCAGCTAAGAGTGACATTAGGACACACATTATACTATAGGAAATTCATCAAAGGATATGCGTAGATCAAAGCACCGATGGAAGATCTGTTAAGGAAGGATACAAAATTTCAGTGGAACGACGAGTGTCAACACGGCCTAGATACCTTGAAGGAAAACATGGTTACCACACCGATACTGATATTTCCAGACTGGGAAAAGACATTCCATGTGCATGTAGATGCATCAACCATAACACTTGGAGCTATCTTAGCATAGCTAGGAGCGGGATACTTGGATCACTCGATAGCATTTGCAAGAAGAAAGTTATCAGACTCAAAACATAACTATAACACACTAGAAAGAGAAGGCCTAACCATGGTCTATGCACTGCAGAAATTCAGACATTACTTATTGGGGAAGCACTTTAAAATGTTCACAGATCACTCAGCCCTGAAATACCTAGTCAACAAGCTAGTGTTGGGGGGGAGAATTTGTCGATGGTTACTACTATTCCAAGAATTCAACTTTAAAGTAATAGTTAAACCAGAGAAATTAAATGCATGACTTGACCACCTGTCGAGGGTCACAAATGGAGAAGAACCTACAAATTTAGAAGACGAATTTCCATATGCACAGTTATTCTCAATACATATTGCTGATGAATATTTCACATATCTCATTCAATACTTGAGTACAGGTACTACGCCGCAAGAATATAACACCGTGTAGAAGAAAAACCTGGTAGTCCGCACTGCCGACTATCAATTGATTGCAGGACATTTATATAAAATGGGCGTAGATAACATCTTGCGAAGATACGTGTTAGAGCACGAAAGACCAAGAGTCTTATCAGAAGCCCACAAGGGAATAGTAGGAGGGAATTATGCTGGTAAATCTACCATGCAGAAGGTATTGCACGCAGGACTATGGTGGCCAACGATTCACATAGACTCGAAGGAGTACTGTCAAAGATGCGATGCTTGTCAAAGGGTAGGCAAACCCAACAGAAGGGATGAGATGCCATTACGACCATAAGTAACATTACAGGCATTTGAAAAGTGGGCAATAGACTTTGTGGGACCAATCAATCCACCGACAAAAATAACAGGGGCTAGGTACATTATCACTGTGACAAATTTTTTAACAAGATGGGAGAAAGCCGCACCATTAAAAGATTGCAGTGCAGAAACAACAACACACTTTTTGTTTGAACAAGTAATCACTTGATTTGGGTGCCCAAGAGTTTTGATAAGAGACCAAGGCACGCACTTCATAAACAACACCATGCGCACGATGACTGAAGAATTTGAGGTCCACAACCAGAAGAGCACACCGTATCTTCCATAGGAAAATGGCACAGTGGAAGCTTTCAACAATTCTGGAGAACGCACTAACAAAGATGTGTAACGTCAATAGAGATGAATGGGACCTCAAAGTACCAATAGTATTATGGGCATATAGGACTACATGCAAAAAGTTGACAGGGCACACACCATTTAAACTAGTTTATGGCCAAGAAGCAGTAGTGCCATTAGAGTTTTTAGTACCCAGCTTGCGTGTAGAAGCTATCACATAGATGACAGAACGAGGTGCAGTACAAGAGAGACTGGATCAGTTATTGAAAATGGAGGTAGACCGAATCTTGGCAGGATTCTATACACAAGTGCAGAAAGCAAGAGACAAAGCTTGGCACAATAGACACGTCAAGAAGAAAATTTTCAAGTAAGGAGATCTAGTATTGGTGTATGATAGTAAATCATTTCAGCACCCAAGAGAGCTCAAAATGCACTGACTAGGACCATATGAAGTAAAATCTGTCATAGATGGAGGATCTGTCCATTTAAGAGATTTATCAGGCGCAAAACTCAAAGGGATGATCAATGGGAGCTGAATAAAGCTGTACAAGGACAGTCGATCACCCACTGCGCAGTAAAAAAAAAAAGAAAAAAGAAGAAAAGAGAAAAAAAATGAAACAAAACTAAAGAGAGCGCAGTGTGTCAGAGGTAGAAAGGCCACACGAAGTTAGAAACACGAATTCGACAAAATCAAGGACAATAGTTATATACAAAGGGAAACAAGTGGGAAAAGGAAAGCTGAGAAAAGCAGGATGACAAGACAACACTAGGAGGAATTAAAGGATGGCAAGGACCGATGGGACATCACATTAATCCTACCAACTGGAGACAACAAAGAAAGAGTAATGGTAGGTATGAAACCGCCAGAGATGCATTGAAACCACAGTTATGGTACATTAAACCCATAATGGAGTAAGCATCCTCGACAATCTTCATGGGAAGTCGATACAACATGCGAGCAGAGAAGCAACTAGTCTATTTGCGAAAGGAGAAAAAACAAAGAGAAATAGTAGCTACAACGTACAAAGAGAGGCTACAGAGACCAAAGATGCTATTCAAACCCAACAAAAGTTTGAGAGTCACCACTATGGCACCACTGAAGAAAGCAGAAGCAAGCCAGAGTGCCATACCAACTAGGGTTCAAACTCGGTCACGAGGACCATTGGAAGAAGGTGAACAACACCCACTGGAGGTCGTCGATATCGACGAAATCCCGTCCCCGGAGACGATACCGATGAATCCTACACCGATTCTGGAAGAGATTCAACAACCCATAGGAGAGGCCATGAAAGTTGATACACCAACAATGACGTAGGAGCCTCAGAGCCAGGAAGCAGAAACCCAAAAGGAGGTGCAACCGGAGAATACATAAGCAACACTGAAATTTAATGGCATGACTCCGAATCTGACAGCAGCAATGGAGCCAGATGAGTCTCAAACGACCATCTCAAAACACCCAGTAGGGGAGACCACTGAAGATGTCTCGACTTGGCCGGAATGGCTTACGGAGGAACAACCGGAAGTTGTTGGAACTTTGAGCCCCCACTGCAGCAGAAAGACAAGATACAGATACCAAGTTCACACCGCAAGAAACCTGCAACATAAATTGTTTTACCACGCATATCAGCTGGAGTACAGGTAGGACAAGAGCTACTGGGTCATGTCAGGAAGCTCAAATATTCAGACCATGATGTAGCAGACGAAGCCAAGTTCCCGGAACTTGCGAAGAGGGTCTTTTTACAGACTACGAGCATGAATCCATTCAGAGAACTGATTGATCAACCATATCAATGGGAAACTGCTATAGTGGGAAAAACCCCCTATGGACTACACTAGGGTTCTAAAGTGCAGGCAAAGCTAACCGTCTAAATTCTCCTACTTTTAACAAGTATCCCGACAATACCCCATATTGATGTATAAAGTACAAAGTATAGGGATCCGGTAGTCCTACCTTAAACTCCGCTTCCAGTGTCGATCCCAATGCATTCGGTCGCTTCTCGATTGCAAATCTCCTCCCAAGGCTGACTTGCATTCACCAAAAGACAAACAAGAAACTACAAACATGCATTATATATATGAACTAATGGGTTAGATGTCATAACAAAATGTAAATCAAACATAAAGATAAAACACATCATATGGCAGGACGACAAAAGTTGTTCTTTATATTAATCCCATAAAGTCACTTACAAAACGAGATCGGCGACTGCTCCTCGAACCCGGTCCTGGGCTCCTCTTCACCAGGATACAACTGCTTCCACGTATCCTTCTTCTCTCACACTTCTCTCTATAGGATGGACATAGGCTTATGGATGAGGAAAAAGGGGCAAGAATAGGGAATTCTGGCTCAAAACTCACAATGTGGTTGCAAATTCTTGGGGCAAGGGGGGATTATGAAATGGGTAGAGTTTCACTGCTTTCATGCTTATCCTTGAAATGGGACCCCAACACCTTCTTTATATGCCAAAAAGATAGTTATTCGGTTGGGTGACAGGCTATGGGCAGTCAATTGGTTAGGAAACTGCCCAAAAGCCCGTATTCCATTGCAAATTTTTATTTTTTGCAACTTTTGTGGCTATACGCGGGATGTAATGGTGTAGCTAGCGTATGTAAGTGGGCAGTAGTGGTGAAACTAACATACATACATGGGAAGTAGTGGTGCAGGGCGCGTACATCTTCAAAAATTTGGTTTTTAAGAAGAGCTATTCAGTATTGGCTTGGCAAAAATATTAAGTAAGATGGCCTGTTGCTAGGTATGCATGTCTGGTGAAAATTATGGTTATAATAGATGCCCCCTAATGTGTGAGGTCAGAAGAGAATCTGATGGATGAAATACATTACAAATCTTTACCAACGTACGAAGTGAGTGAGCCCGGGACCAGAGTTCGGGAGGTGCCATCTGCAAATTAAAAATTGTCTCACCAAGGCGGGCATACCCATGCTCGGGATGAAATAAATCATGGATGCCAATCAAATACACTACAGATCCATGTCATATAACTATATAAAGTGTAGCCGCGAGCAATACACAACGGATCTACATCTCAAAATCAAAGATATACATGTATCGTATCCATCTTCAAGAAGCCAACGACACCTGATGGCTGGAGAAGAGGTCTTCAGAGCTTGAGCAACAACTTCAAGATCTTAAAAAATCAGGTAGGAGTGTAATGTGAGTGTACATATTCACTACCCAGAGGTTTTCGACGACTTATCGGGGAACATACAAGAGGATCTCGATGATCAGGCAGAGAACTTCATTTATTTTGAACAAAGACTTTGATTGGACTTTCGGGATGGCCGGGCACGAGGACAAGAGACAAACTGCAGAAGGGCCGACTCAAGTTGGGTAAAAATTCCCTTGGATAATAGCACGATGAAGGATGAGACTCAAGCAACATGAAATTGACATAAGTTCACGATGCAGAAGGAAACACAAACTCTCCATATGTTTGGAAGAATAACCAAACGGAGGAGGAAACAACTCTATGTTACGAGAACAATTCCCTAAGGTCATATTAAATCCTAGAGCTTGGCGAACAAATGGAAGGATGTGATTTGTTCAAGGGAGACTCATTGTGCTGCCATAAAAAGAAAATACTTTTCCCATCCTCTTTTTGGGGTATATTTGATTTTTTTGTCTTTTTCAATATTTTGAAAGCTTGAAAAAAGAACAAAATAATGTTATGTTACAAAGGAGGAACGAGTGTCGCAAACATACTAGTTCCAAGCGCAAGGAACACACTGATTCTTAGAGCAAGGAAACATGTGCAGGAAAAGGACACTCGGGAAAATTCCTCCATGGGTCAAGGTGTCAAGACATAGAGGCAAAGTGCTACAAGGCTTGTGCATAAGGCATGTTTCAAAGGTTCAATTGAGAGCAACATGGAGACGACATTAGGCCAAATACACAAGAATGAGAATGTGATTAATAGGAGACAATGATAATGTCCTTCAATGTAATTTTAAATGAGCCTAGAGAAGGTAAGCTCGATGGTTTTTCATTTTTAGAGAGTCTAAAAAAGCGCAAAAGAAGACTCCATTGGGGTACCTTTTTCGAGGATAGTCTAGTCGGCTCGAAAAAGGGCTAAATTAGCACTGAAAAAGACGTCTATTCAAAACCATTTTAACGAGTGTGACACAGACAAGATCACTCGACAATCTTTTCAATTTTAAGGAGTCTAAAAAGAGCTTAATTATGGACTCGCTGCCTTTTTCTAGATTTAGTCTCCTTAACTCGAAAAAGGTGAAATTTACTGAGGAGAAATCTCCCGGTGAGACAAATCTCCCGAGGTGTACCTTTTTCCTCCTTTATCTATAGGCCAGAAAAAGGGGTAAACTCATGCCAGTAGATGTTTTTCTGAACCAATTAACGAGTGTTAAAGAACAAGGTCACTCAATGATCTTTCCAATTTTAAGGAGTCTGAAAAGAGCTTAACTATGGACTCCGTAATGGATGTTCTTCTGGACCAGTTTAAAAAGTGTGAAGAAACAAGCTCACTCGGTGATCTTTTCAATTTTAGGGATTCTGAAAAGAGCTTAACTATGGACTCCGTGGGGGTTCCTTTTTCGTAATTTTAGTCCCTCAGGCTCGAAAAAGGGTTAAACTTATACCTGAGAATACTCTTCTAGAGAACCGAAGTTCCTAGAGTATACCTTTGTTCGTGCAATTGACCATCCAGACCGAAAAAGGGGTAAACTAACGCCGGACAGACGTGCCTTCAAATTTGACTTTGACGAGCGTGAAGGACAACAAGATCGCTCGACAATCTTTTCATGTTTACAGAGTCTGAAAAGGGCTTAAAGAAGACTCTATGGGGCTACGAATCATGTATGAAGCTGGTTTAAGTAGAGCCCAATGCTAGGCTCAGACCAAGAGTCTCTTCGATAGTCAACTTGGGAAGTCTCCCAAAAGGGAAGAAAACCCAAACCACAGTGTAAGTCCTCCCACAGTATAGAAACCGTAGTCATGGCTTCAAGGATAGCCTCATCTGAAGGCAATTCAAAATCCGAGAAATCATGAAAAATGGGGTCGATAGTCCCAAAGGGTGAATTAAACTGACCATATTCCATATGAAGATGGAGGCTCTGGCCAGGACTAGCAGAGTCTATTAGAGAAGAATCACAAGCACGAGGGCTTGAGGATCTACAAGCAACGAGATTAGACTCAGAAGGAGACTCAAGATCACTTAGACCAAGAAGGGGGAGCAAGGGCTCCCATGCCCCCATTGGATAAACCAATGGATCAATTGTCAAGACCAAGTCTCGAGAAGGAAAACATGATTGCACAGGTTCCCTCTAAGAATCAATTGAACACCGAGGATAAGACGCCACATAATTAACCTATGGTGGGGTAGAGTCTACACGAACACTAGGAACATATAAAGGGGCAGCCTGAACCAACGTCGAATTGGGATGGTGATTATCAGTTTCCAGCTGGTCAATAGTGACAATGCTTCCATTGTGAGGGAAATGCATCACCCGGAAGAGCATAGACACCACAACGTTCATAACATATACATAATCACGCCCGAGAAGCATATTAAAATCTAACGGGCCTTGCACCACTATAACATCGACAAGGACAATCTTCCCACCTAATGAGATAGGAAACTGAGGAAGAATCCCCAAATATTCACTAGGACGTCTGTCAAAAGCCAACAACTCATGCAAAGTAGACACAAGCTCGAAAGATCCCAAGACTTTCCAAACCGAGGAGGATAAAATACTTGTGGAGGGTCCTTCATCCACAATACATTGATAAATGTTTGTTGAATTAACTTCAACCCTTATTTGAAAAGGTGCAGAAGAAGAAAGACGAGGCTCAACAAGATCATTCCAATCAAAGGAAACCATCCTAAGGTTTGGAGGGGGTGTGCTCGAAGCGAGCATAATGCCCCCTTGTTCTAAAAGTACTGAACTGGAAATACTAAAAACGTAGTCGGCAGACACGTCACTCCCCAAGAGAAGAGTGGGATCAATCGAAGATTGCATCGACGTGACCACTTTGGTAGACTCAACACTCTCCAGGAGAAGAGTGGGATCAGCTAAAGATTGCGTCGGCGTGACCACTTTGGTAGACTCGACACTCTCCAGGAGAAGAGTGGGATCAACCGAATTCTGCATCGGCATGACCATTTTGGTAGACTCGACACTCTCCAAGAGAAGAGTGGGATCAGACGAAGATTGCATTGGAGTGACCACTTTCTCAACCAATGGTTGAATAGGCTGTGAGACTACATGGTCTAAAGGCACCTCACCCCCCAAAAGAGGAGTGGGATCAGCCGATGACTACATCAACATGACCACTTTCTCAACCAATGACTGAATAGAATGTGAGGAAACCTTAGAAGACTCAGAATTAGAAGATCTTGCAGACAGGGACCACAATCTTTATACCTCTGGAATGCCAGGGCACAAATGAGTAAGTTGATCTCCCTTGCAAAGTTTACAAGGGAACTTAGGCTTACATCCTATCCGTCTATGTTTCTCAACAAAATCAATGCCCCCAACATGACTAGCAGTGGCTGGTTGCACATCTCCAACATGACTTGCAGAGGTTGGTGATGGGTCGATAACATGACTCGCAGAGGCTACAGACCTATTACCAGTATGACTAGCAGTGACTGGATTTTTTCCCCTAACATGACATGCAGAGGTTGGGTGCTTGCCCCCAACATGACTTGCAGAGGCTGGGTGGTGGTCTTCAACATGACTTGCAGAGGTTGATGACCTATCTCCAACATGACTTGCAGAGGTTGGTGACTTCTTCTTCATATTCTTCCTCTTTCTATTTCGTTTATACTTCCGATTACTAGTAACTGTACTTTCACCAGAGGCGGGAGAAGGAGGAGAAGACTTTGTTGACGAAGGAACATCAACATGATGCCCATGACATAAAGTGCTTAACTGAGAAGCGTCAAGAGAATTTGAGACATTTGGAATGGTACCCAACCAAACCGGTAATCCCACATTCAACCCATGAATGTACAAAGTGGCCATTAAAGGGACACCAACGTTTCCAAAGAAAGGAAAAGCACAAGAATCCCATTGCGAAGGGGTTCCTTGGTTGGTATCATCAGGAAATTTATCCATGAAGAACTTGTGCACAGGTTCTCCCCTTGTGGTATCATTCAAGTCCGTAAAAGTCTCACACATTGACTCTCGACGAACCAGTGGTATAAAAAAAACGCCTATAAAGAGGCGGCTCCAATTTTCTAAGCGGAAGATCAAAAATCCCTCACGACCGATAGAGTGGGTGGTCTACCACCCTAGGTCAGAGACCCAAATCAATGACTGACTAAATCACTATGGAAAACTAAGGAGCATAGAGCACACACTAAAATTTCCTAAAGGAAAATCAAGCAAATGAATAACTAGTAGGAAGAACAGTTACACCAACCAACACTAGAGCAACTTACCAATGCAAGTGCAACTCGAACATGGAAGCACCCTCCGGGTATACTCTGCAAAGCGTGGCCCAACGTCTATCCTAGGTACCATGGTATACCCCCACAGTCACCTGTGTAAGTCCCTAAAATAAAGGCAACTAGGTTGCTAGCTCGCGAACAATCACCAGGCGGGTATAGTCGACAGTCGGGTGGACTGCAATGAGCAAGGTAACAAGCCTAAAACCTATTGAGGGTATCGAAAGCAAGTGTCCTGGAAGATGACTGAGGATATCGAAAAGATTCGAGACCCACAAAGCTCTGTGGCAAATGAGATCAATAGAATCCTAAGACAAGTCCTCTATATGCGTTCCCCACTACGCTTGGTCCGGCTTTGGAGGGGTTATCTTTGCTACCTTTCCGCACGCGACCTCGTGTTTAGCCCCTGTGTTAGAGGGGGGTCCTGAATGAATTTCACGTTTACTGGAATTTAACACTCCCTAACTCATACTCCAATGTTTAATTTAACGGCCTTGAAGAGTTTCCTCTCCAACCTAATTCAAGGCCCTAACCCTAAACTAGTTGGTTGACCCTACAAACATAAAAAGTCTAGTTAATTTTAGATTAGCGTTCTTTTTACTAGCTTGATTTACTCAAAAAGGATGCAGTAGTACAACTGATGTTGTTAAGACTCTTGCGAAAAAAAGAAACTTATAAGAACACTAGCAAAGAAGGATTATCTTTCTTATTTTTTCTTTTGAAATGCTTCTAAGATGAGAAGAAAACACAACACTATGCTAATTTCTTTTTCTTTTTCAAATAACAATGCAAAGCAAATGCTAAGAAGGAAAAAGACCTAACAAGCTATTTTTTTATATTTTCTTCCAATCAAAGCAGAAATAACAAAAGATTCTAAAAGAAACTGATGAATACATGATTCAAAATGCAACTCATTTTTCTTAAAATTTCAAGCTAAAAATAAGTTAAAAAAGCTAGGAAACACAAGAAATATTTTTTTAAAAAGACAAGCAAATGGACGTCAAACCTAGGCTTAAAGACTATAACTACTGAGACCAATACTAAATCAAGAAACCCCTGAGAAGTCAGACTTCAATCAGGGAAGAGGATGACTACCTCTTCTTAAGAAAAAGGCTTCCTGACACAGGCACTCTACTAACACTTAAACAACCTGCGTATGTACACGGGTTGTCCAAAGGTAGGGCACGCATGTATGCGGGAAGACCTTCTGTAGGCCGCGTACACCTCTGTAACTCCTTAAAAAAAGAAGAAAAAAAAAGTCAAAGGGGACAAGGCAGGGAATACTGGTATGGCAGACAATAATCCCTTAAAGACACAGTAACTTACAGAGAACTCAAAGAGGTAATTAAACCAATTAAAACACCCAAAAAGATCCCGAAAAAACCCTAGAGGCTCCCCAGTACAGTCACCAATTCTGCTATAGTGGGAAAACCCCCCTACAGACTACACTGGGGTTCTAAAGTGCAAGCATAGATAACCGTCTAAAGTCTCCTACTTTTAACAACTATCCCGACAATACCCCACATTCATGTATAAAGTACAAAGTATAGGGATCTGGTAGTCCTACCTTAAAATCTGCGTTCGGTGTCGATCCCAATGCGTTCGATTTCTTCTCGACTGCAAATCTCCTCCCAAGGCTGACCTGCATTCACCAAAAGAAAAACAAGAAGCTACGAACATGAATTCTATATATGAACTAATGGTTAGATGTCATAACAAAATGTAAATCGAACATAAAGATAAAACACATCATATGGCGGGATGACAAAAGTGCTTCTTTATATTAATCTCATAAAGTCACTTACAAAACTAGATCGGTGATTGCTCCTCGAATACGGTCCTAGGCTCCTCTTCACCAAGCTTCAACTACTTCCATGTATCGTTCTTCTCTCACACTTCTCTCTAGAGAATGGGCATAAGCTTGTGGATGAGGAAAATGGGGCAAGAATAGGGAATTCTGGCTCAAAACTCACAATGTGGTTGCAAATTCTCGGGGCAAGGGGGGATTATGAAATGGGAAGAGTTTCACTGCTTTCATGCTTCTCCTTGAAATGGGACCCAACACCTTATTTTATATGCCAAAAAGATAGTTATTCGGTTGGGTGACGGGCTATGGGCGGTCAATTGGTTAGGAAACTACTCAAAAGCTCGTATTCCCTTGCAACTTTTTTGGCTATATGCGGGCTGTAATGGTGCAACTAGCGTACATACATGGGCAATAGTGGTGCAGATAGAGTACATACGTAGGTAGTAGTGGTGCAGATAACGTACATACGTAGGTAGTAGTGGTGCAGGGCATGTACATTTTCAAAAATTTGGTTTTTAAGAAGAGCTATTCAATATTGTCTTGGAAAATATAGTAAGTAAGATGGCCTGCTGCTAGGTATGCATGTCTGGTGCAAATTAGGGTTATAACAACAACTGGGCTGGAGAAAATAAGAATTTTAGGTCTGCTGGACCTACCACATTTTGGCAGAGGCCAGAATGAAACAACATGCGTTAAGCAGCTGTTAGCAGTCACACATGGAGGGGACATATGTCTGGACAAGCCCGTCCCCATAACTGTTGAGCTTATTGCACAAATAATAGGGTTACCAATTCAGGGTATGGATCCCATGTTGTTTTTGGATGATAAAACCAAGGAGAAATATCTAGCAGAAGAGATGAAGAAGAAGTATGGCATCGTGAGGGGGACAAGAGGGATAATTATCAAGCGAATCAACAACGCAACCATGCAATTGGGCGCAAAAATCTTAGCCTGCAAGCTGCTAAGGAAATGGCACAGGGAGGAAGTCCCAACTGGAGTTGTTGTAGTTGTAGCCCAGTGCGCAGAAGGCACCTCGATGAGTTGGACACCATACTTATTGAACTTGTTCCTAGAGGACTGCAAGGATGCGCAATATCTAGGCGCAAAGTTCCACTACTCATGGCTTATTACCTTAATAGCCTTCATGGGATGGCGAGAACCAGGGTATGTAGTTTTTTGTACCAAACCAAATCCTTCAGGAGCGAGGTATATATTGCTGAAAGCAGGGCCAAACGCCAGGCATAAGAGGGAGAATGAGATCATATTTGAAGCATACCTACGCGACATGCAGGAAGCCGTTAGATGAATGTGGAGAATAACACCAGAGGCTGTTGCCCGATATGCCGACATCGCCAACTTCCAAGCCACACGAAAAATAGTGTGGATACAAGAAAGGAAGGATCCGAATAAACAGTGGCTACAGATGCACTAATGCCTCACAGAGGGTGATATCGATATGGTCATTAGTGAATGGCCCGATGAATGGAGGATCCCAGCCATTAACCGAGAAGTGCCGGAAAGAAAAACATAGGAAGAGGTAGAGCAAGGAGCAACGCAGCCTTCGGAAATCCAAGTGCCCAAGATACCAACAATGGGCCAAGGAAAGACAACACAGAAAGAAGAAGGACCAAAGAAGACAAATACCCAGAAGGGGAAGAAGGAGAATACACAACCGACTAGGGAACAACAGAAACAGGCTGAGGGAGCGCATGAGACCACCCCAAATCCTAACACATAGGAACCAGGGGGAAATAAGAGACTAGCCACGCAGACAAGAGGCGCGCGCAAGAAATCAAAGGCATAACGAGCACCACCGAAATATACGATCATGAAGGACGATGGGGAAATGATCGCCATAATGGTCTAGGATTGTCTAGCCAAGGACTTCGACCATGCAGGACACCACAGGGACAAACTGAAAAAAGAGATGGAAAAATTGGGGCAGTTCCTCAAGAAATTTGGGGAATTATAGATAGCAAGCAACAACATGGCCATAGATCCATAAGCATCGCAGACAGAAGGAAGGGTGCAAGAGGAAAAACGACAGTCAGTCTAGGAGATTCTGTAGCCACATGTAACATTCCATATCAACCCCAGTATGTTGTGCGTGGACGAAATTATGGGGCAGACACCTTTGAAAGACCTAAGCCAAATCCAACTTGTCTTGACAAGGATACCATCAGGGGCATTACACAAGTTGCAGGTAAGCGTCAACCATGAGGTACAATCTTGTGCACATAGAGAGTTAACTGAATTGACGCAGGCAACAAAGAAGCGAGACGCGCTAGAAATAGTCTATGAGAAGGATAAATTTGAGACCGAGGAGGAAATGGAGCGCCGAAACGGATTTAAGCAGAAAGTGGCATGAACTTATGATAATATTTCACAGGCCGTGCAGAGTGAGGAAATCACAACAACAGAAAAGATTGATTGGATTATGTAGGCAATTGATCAATATCAGAAGGAGATCAAGAATCTCTAAGAACAACTCACGCCAACCACTCCACCAACAGTCAAGGAGAAAAGGAAACAGGAAGCAACAACGCAGTTGCAGGAGATAGAGCAACATTTTAGCACAACAACTGACTTGTTCGATAAAGCAACACAACTTTGGACAAGGTTGGAGGAGGATCCACAAGTCCAATGGTGGGACAAGGAAGAGGAAAGGATCAATGCAATGATCCAAAATCTCAAGCAGAATAAAAAGACCATACCAATCCCAGAACATGTCAAAGGGACGCAGAAGATTAAGAAATTGTAGGCAGAGCTAATCTCTGCGCAAACCTAGAAACATGAGCGCCAGGCTCAAATGGAACCATTACAGGAGCATGTAGCAGAAGTACTGGCACAGACAAAGGAAGCTAAGACAAAGATAGCACAGACCCAGGAAAAATGTGCAGGGTGGATCAACGACGAAGTGGCAGTCCAGGTAGTGGACACAATCAAGGAGAAGACCGCACCGACGCAGACACATGCAACAACACTCAAGGAAAAGTTCCAAACGATCACCAAGGAGATCGAGGAAGCTCAGAAGGATTAGGTGGCTCGGGACGAGCCACATGTCACTATTGGGGGCCTGTTGTAAGCAGGCCAAAATGGAAAGAAGGATGATCGTGGGGAAAGAAAGAGTGCAAGAAAGCGTGCACAAGGAGAGTGACAACTGGAAGGATGAGCAACACACAGGCATTAGAGGAAGACCTAACGTCGGTAGGGTTAGGGTTTTGGTAATGTATTGTAATGGCTGAAGAGATAAATATTTATAAATACCAATAATGAGGTATTATAGAGGGTTCCGATACGTAGGTATCATAGGTTGGATTTTTGCATTGTTCAAATTATTGTTACATCATAGATATGTACGAGTTGATGCAAATTGTAATGTTGCTATGTACTATTTTGTAAGCGGTTGAGCTAGAGGATACGAGGGAAGGTAGATCTTGAGGATTAGATCATAGGTTGAGGATTCTGGTGCGATCTAGTTCACCTCATATAGATCTTACCCATCTGAGGGGAATTGTAAGCGCGCGAGGTCGGATACGCAGAACTACCATAATAAAAGAGCCAAGAGCCAAATCTTTGTGAACGTAGCCCAGGAGGAGGTGAACCACGGTAACATCTGTGTAATGTGATGAATGCATGCATATATTTATCATATTTTCAATAGTTATTTGTTGTGCTTAATGAATGAATGAGTTATTACATTTCTTGTTTAAATGTTGTTGCGATATTGAGGGAATAAGCTATGAAGGTTACTGCATAGTTGTGAATAAAAGTAGGTTGAAATCACAAGTTATAATGAATCGTTCAGAATACAGATCCCATATATCACACTCAATCCTAGGCTGTAAATGCATGAGTTTTACAACCACCCATTAAATCTATCTCGGGTAAGATTATGCAGCCCATTCTGTGTGCTGCGTTGCCTTCTGGTCTACCAGGAGGGCCGATAGTTTTAGAGGATTTGTTGGAAACCCAAAAGACATGAACCCTGGGTCAATAACTCATAGGGTAGAGAAGGAAGAATAGAAACCCAACAGTTGGGCTCGTTTCCCAATGTCCCCAAGCCCGTATAAAATAGATTTCAACCTCCCCAACCCCTTTGGGAGAATATAAAAGAACCTTTGAGGGCAATGATGAGGACAAGTCTGATGGTGAAAAGTTATGCTGAGAAAATTGAGAAATCTTCCCTTCCCCTTCATCCTCTGAGAAGTTTTCCCCAAACTTGGAAACTTCTTTTCCAGAGTTACTTCCTCTTGTATATAGTTATAAGGTGTGTTCCTATCCTTATCGAACTATCTAAGGAATATTTTCATTGAGTTGATGCTTGAATAACTTCAGGAGGAAACCAAGTGTTTGGTTCTGAAACGGTGCCAGAAGCAACATCAGATTGTAACTAACTCTCTTATTTCACTGATTAATACAAGAGTATATTTACTTCCAATCTTGTGTTCACTTGTTTCATTGCAATCTGATATGTTCACATTTGTTCATATATGCTTTGAAGTGTACTTTTGATATATGCTACTAGGATCTATAACTACCTCATTGTAGCACAATCTAGGTCTCTTATTGTAGGCTTGTACCGACATAGACCAGAAGCATTTCGAGAAGCATGAGAAGGGATCAATATCAGATGAAGGGTTTAAGATGAACACCTTCTCCTCTCTCCTTTCCCTATCTCTCTTTGTGAAAAAGTAGTTATTCTTGGTTTGCATGTTTGATTGTGAGGGTAGATTTAATTGTCTATATCTTGTTTCGCTCTGTCGTGTCATGACCCATGGTCATGAGGGAAATATCCCAGTAAAAAAATTGGTGACCATAATAGGGATTCTCCTAGTTTGGGTTGATTGTAGGGTGGCTTGTGTTTCCTTTTTTATTTCTGCGAGTTTTCCTATTTTCCAAGCTTTGTTGCAAAGCTTTTATTATTTGGAAACTTTTCCAAAAGTTTCTGGGAGTCTCCCTGTTGAAAGTCCTTTTTATTTTTCCAATTTTAGAGAGTTATCTGCGCTTTTCTATGATATCAATTGCGGATATCCACGCTTTCACTGTGTATGACCCATGGACATCCATGAGTCTCAGTTCACACAATCGCGAACCTGTGTGCAATTTTTGAAAAATATTTTTCTTTCTTCAGTTTCTAGGACATTTATGGGTTTCTCTAGGTTATCCCGGGCTTCTTGAGTTTGTGTTTTCTTTGTATTAATGTGTCTAAGCTTGGGAAAACCTTCAGATCAGAAAATATATTTCTCTTGGCTTCCTAGTGCTTTTGGCTTATTTTTAGCTTGAATTTTAAAGAGAAATGATTTGCATTTAAGAAAAAATTCCCCCTCATTACCAGGGGGGCCATGAATCTTGTATCATGCGGTTTCTTTTAGAATCTTTTATATGTTTTTCTTTGATAGAAAGAAAATAAAACAAAACCTAGTTTTCTGCTAGTTAGGTCTCTTTCTTTCTTTGCATTGTTTTGGATTGTTATTTGAAAAAGAAAAAGATATTAACATAGGTTTATGTTTTCTTTTCCTTTGGAAAGAATTTAAAAAGAAAAGCAAGAAAAAAAAATCCTTTTGTTTTCCTCTTTCATTTTGCATTAGAAAAGAAAAAAATGTTTTTCAAGGTTTGAAGGATTGTTCATGCATTTTCTTTGTGAAACTCTTTTTCATTTTAAGAATTAGTGTAAAGTTTTCTTTTCCAGTGTTCTTATAAGTTTGATTTTTGTAAGAGTCTCAAACAAGATCAGTTGCACCTCTGTACCCCTTGAGTAAAAAAACCACTAAAAGGAACA
This sequence comes from Picea engelmannii, assembly GCA_009831015.1. NCBI lineage: Eukaryota > Viridiplantae > Streptophyta > Pinopsida > Pinales > Pinaceae > Picea > Picea engelmannii. The sequence goes on along the minus strand of ML780418.1, from coordinate 927,785 downwards.
CTGAGCTTAAAATGTACTAGACTTTGTTTCTAGGGTTCACAAACAAGTTTAGCGTTAGGGCCTTGGACTAGGATTGGAGAGATAACTCTCCAAGGCCATTGAAAAAACATAGGAGTCTGAGCTAGGGAGAGTCTCAAATCCAATTTTTGTATAATTATAGTTGGGATCCTCCTCTAACACAGGAGCTAAACATGAGGTCACGTGAAGGAGAGTCGATGATATTTCCCCTCTGAAGCTTGACTAAGCATAGTGGAGAGATCATATATTGGGGGTTGTGTTAGTGCCTTTAACTCTGTGAGAGGTAGTGCTTTCAAAGTTTCGAGCTTTGTTTCCCTACCCATACGTTCGATCTTGACTATTGAATGTACCCCCCGATTATTGATTGTGAGTTGGTGACATTAGTGGATTTTCCTAGGGATCTCAGAGGTGACTACGGGGGCTTGCCATGGTACCTGGGGAAGATTTCATATCACACTTTTCAGTACTGCTGGAGAGTGCCCCGTGAAGCACGGGTGTTTGCACCAGATAAGGATAGTTAGTGGAGGTTGGGATAACTGCTTCTGACTCCTTTAGTCAATGGTCCATGGGACTTAATCAATTCGTGCCTTTGTCTGGAAGGTCCCTTTCCACTTTTTCATTGGTATCACACTTTTTCTTGCGATGTATGTCTTAGGGATGTTTATTGGAGTGCTACTTTGTGTAGTTGGAATTAGGTTGTTTCAGTGTCACCGATTTTGGATTGTTGATTCAGGGTGGTTGAACAACAACACCATTGGTCAGGAATGACCCATGGTCTTTCCATTGAAAGTGTTGATCAACCTTTTAGAAGGCATGTGTTTTTATACCACTGGTATATTGGAATCAATGCGTGAGACTTTTATGGACATGAACAATCCCACAAGGGATGAACTTGTGCATAAGAATGATATGGCCAAAGTTCTTGAGGATACCAACCAAGGGACCTATTCCCAAGGGGATTCTTGTGCTTTTCCTTTATTTGGAAATGTTGGTTCCTCCTTGATGGCCAATTTGAACATTCATGGGTTGAATGTAGGACTACCGGTTTGGTTGTGTACCACTTAAAACATCCCAAATTCTCTTGACGCCTCTCATATAAGTAGCTTATGTCAGGGGCATTGTACAACTTTTGATCCTTCACCTTCTGCATCTAAAACGTTTAATTCTCCTCCTCCTTCCTCTTCTAGTGAAAGTATTTCTACTATTAACTAGAAGTATAAAAGGATTAGGAAGAGGAAGAGTAAGAAGAAGAAGTCACCAACATCTACCAGTCAGGTTGGAGTCCTGTCACCATCCTCTGCATGTCATTCTAGGGGAAAGCGATCAACCTCTGCTAGTCATGCTAGGGGAAAGCGATCAACCTCTACTAGTCATGCTGGAAACACTAGTCCAGTCACTATGATTCATACTGGAAACAAGTCATCAACCTATGCAAGTCATGTTGGATATAGGTCATCAACCTATGCAAGTCATGTTGAAGACCAACAACCAACCTCTATGAGTCATGCTGGGAGAAAAAGTCCAGTCACTGCTAGTTATATTGGAATTGATTCACCACCCTCTGCGAGTCATGTTGGATTCTTTTCACCAACCTTTTCTAGTCATGTTGGAGACATGCATCTAACCTCTGCAAGCCATGGTAGGGGCACTAATACGATTGAGAAGCCTCGACGTATATGACGTAAGCCTAAGTTCCCTTGTAAGCTTTGCAAAGGAGATCACCTTACTTATTTGTTCCCTGGTATTTCCATGATATGAGAAGCATGCTCCTTGTCTAAAGGCCCTTCTAGTTCCGAGTCATCTTTAGTTTCCCAAAAATATAATCAATATTTGGTTGACAAAGCGATCATGTCAATGCAATCTTCAACCAACACCACTATTGTTTTGGGGGCTGATGCATCTCTTGACCATGTTGTCTCACATCCTATTCAACTAGTGGTTGAGGAAGTGGTCATGCCAATGCAATCTTCGGTCAATCCCACACTTTTCTTGAAGAGTGACAAATCTAAGGAAGTGGTCTCGCCAATGCAATCTTTGACTGATGTCACTCCTCTTTCAGGGAGTGATGTGTATTTTGACCATGTCCTTAGCATTTCTAGTTTGGTACCTTCTAAACATGGGGGCATTCCACTCTCTTTGAGTACGCTCCATCCAAGTATTAATATAGTTTCCTTTGATTGGAATGATCTTGTAGAGCCTCACCTTCCTTCTTCTTCACTCTTCCAGATAATGGTTGGAGTTAATAAATTAGGAATTTACCGAACAATTATAGATGAAGCATCCTCTGCAATCATTTTATAATCCTTGGCTTGGAAAGATTTGGGTTCTCCCAAGATCGTGTTAGCTACCAGTAAGCTGTTGGATTTTGATAGAAGACCTAGCGAATGTCTAGGGATTTTTCCTCAGTTTCCTATCATGTTAGGTGGGAAGAATGTCCTGGTTGATCTATTAGTGGTGTCAGGCCCTTTAGAATTTAATTAGATTCTTGGGCGTGATTATGTGTATGCGATGAATGATGTGGTGTCTACGCTCTTTCATGTGATGCATTTCCCTCACAACAGAAGCATTTTAACTATTGATCATATTTCATTTGATAATCACCATCATGTTTCAGCTTTACCTCAGGTTTCCAGTTTGTGTTTTCCTAGTGTTCAAGTAGACTCTTCCTTGCCATGGGTGAATTATGTGGCATATTATCCTCGATGTTCAATTTCTCATGAGAAGGACCCTTTACAGTTATGTTCCCCTTCTCGAGACAAGGTCTCGACAAATGATCAGATGGGGACATGGGAGCCCTTGCTTCCCACATTGGCCTGAGTGATCTAGCATTTCCTCTTGAGTTTGATCTTGCTATTTGTAAGACCTTGAGCCCTAGTATTTGTGAGATGGCGAGCCCCGATTTCATGGGTGTTTATTTTGCTTCAGATGAGGCCATCCTTGAAGCTATGATTATGGATCTTAGACCTCCCCCTGAATTGGAAGCTTTACTGGTTGGTTACCAAAGAATCGCTTGGCCTGAGCCTAGAAATGGGCTCTACCTGGAGCACTACTATGCATAAGCCGCAAGGTTTTTCGGTCCTCTGTACATATAGTATTTTTAGGGTTTCTTATTTTCAAGTTTCGTATCCCTTAATACTTGTATTTATCATAGGTTTCTATATTGGACTTATTAACTTCTTGGTAAGTGTTTTTGGTCTTATATACATGACTTTGGAGAAGTTTTCTTTGGTACCTTTTTGTTCCATGTTGTTCCATTCTGACAAGTAATGATCTCGAAATTGGCATATAGGTTAGATTTTCCCCTCCATGCGTTTTTGCATTATCCGTTTATTGTTTCATTTTTCCTTAGGATCGACCCCAGAAAGTTGCGGCATAAAACCTTCTCTGCTGTTAAGAAGTGTCGTAATTCATGTGGTAGAGACTACCTTCCATGGACGTGCTAGTTTAGAATCCCTTTGTATTCTTGCACTTATGCTGCAAGTTTTATATTAGGCTTGGGAGTCCTATTTACCGTCACCATGACATTGCATATGAAATTCATTCTTCTTACTCAATCTTTTTCTGGCTATTACCTACGAGACTCCCTCCATTATATCTTGGAGTCTCAGTTAATCTCTTTTCAGACTCCTTAAAAATGAAAATATTGTCAAGTGAGCTTGTTTTCTTTCACACTCGTTAATTTTTTTTGAAAGGACGTCTATTCGACACAAGTTTACCCCTTTTTTGGACCGAATTGACTAATTACAAAAAATGAATACTCTAGTCAACTTTTATAGAAGAGTTCTCCTTGGTATTGTTTTACACTTTTTCGAGCTTAGGAGAGTAAATTTACGAAAAAGAACATGGGTTTGAGTTCCAATTGTATTACATATTGATCACTCATGCTTTTAGGCCTAATGCTGGCTTCAACATGCTGTTTTTGAACCCTTTGCTTATGCATTCCAATCATTTCCCATCCTTGCAATTTATTCCTTTGCGACTCAACACCTTTTCCCAAGAGGAAGCATCCCTCGAGTGTCCTTATCCTACACATGCTTTCCTTGCATTGAGCATAGGTATTTTCCTTGTGTTATGGAACTAGTTTTCTTGCCTGCGACATCCGTTTCCTGCACTATACTATAACATTCTTTTATTTCGTTTTACGCTTTAATAATATGAAAAAGACCAAAAAAACAAAAACTAAACTAAAAAGAAGGGGGGAAAGGTTCCATCTCTTTTGTTGGCAACAATTTTGTTTCCCTTGAACAAATCACAATCTTGAGTCAGTATCTCATCATTTTGGATCTATTATGGCTTTAGGAGACTTTTTCTCGTTGTTGAGTATAATCTCCCCCGATTGGTTATTATTCGAACCATATGGAGCGTTTGTTGATGCCTCCTATACAACAAATGTATCCTAGTTTATAGTCATGCTTCCTAAGTCACATAATGTTTCATGATTTTGTTCAAGGGAAGTTTGCAGCCTGAGTTGACCATTCTACAGTAAGTATTTAACCTTGCATGTTGGCGTTCCCAAGTCAGTCAAGTCTATCTCATCCTCACAAGTATCTTTGTCCTTTACTAGTGCTAGTATAGAAGATCCCCATTAACTTCTTGCTGGTGAGTGTGCTCTTATCAACTCTGACACATTTCTCTGAGAGTATGACCTAGAGTTGCACCATTGGCCTATTTTCATTATTGATAGATGATAAACCATCATTGGTTGCTGACTGAGCAGTTTTCCTTGTGTTCGACATCAACAACAATATTCACACATAGGGATTCATGGAGTACCTTGGTTTCCATTTTAACCCATTGGTGGATTCCTCGCATTTGTTGTTACGAGGGAAAAACTCTCTATGGCCAAGGGTAAGCCACAACAGACATGTATGACTGCAGAAATCAACTCAATTCCATTGTATTCTATATAAACTAATGTCAAAGATAAGAAAGAGGCCTACCTCGATCCAACGTTTGATGATGTTCCACCATTGAGCACTTCGCCCAAAGCTTTGTACCTACAATAAGTTCTCAATGAACAAGAAAAGAAAGTATATAGTGATAATATAAAGGGGTTAGCACATCAGATAGAATAATCCATTAATAAACATTACAAACATGCCCATGGATAATAATAATATATTTGCACGATACCAGTAGGATGGGAAAAGAGTATTTCTATTAATAATTGATCAACAAAAGTGTCAACATTACAGACTTCCGTGTCGGCATGGTTCGAAACCAAGGAACCAAGTTCCTTCCAACTGGGTCTCCACCACTTCAATCCTCCACCAAAGGCAAGCTCCAAAGAGAGAGACAATGAGGTTCTCTCAACAATAGGGAAAGAGATTGGGAGCTGAACACTGTGTTCAGACTTGAGGGACAAAGGGATGCATACTCAATATGAAGTAATTTTTCCATAGTAACTTTGCTCTCAAAGTTGAATACTTTCTCCTCCTTTCCACAACTCGAAATTGTGCTCTTATAGCCTTCAAAATGAAATTGAAGGGCCGATTCAGAACGTTTCCAGTATATGGAAGGCCAAGGGTCAGAGATCTCTTGTCTTGACATGGAAACTTGACTCCATTTTTGTATTTTCTGGCACAAATTGCAATGTACGCGGGCTGTAATGGAGTAGCCTGTGTATACGCTTGCTGTATAGCTGATAGGGCACGTATATGTGGAAACATGTTTATTTGTAGCTCTGGATTTATCAAAAAGGGATGATAAGTCTGCATAGGGAAATGGAAAAAGGCCCTCTGTGCAAGATAGCAATGGTGAGGCAAATCTTGCTATAATAGATGCCCCCTAATGTGTGAGATCAGAGGAGTATCTGCGATGGCCGAAATACATTATAAATAACCCAGGAGTGGAGTGGTAGAGAACCAGCTGGACGAACTCGATTGCTCATTACATTCTGTACTGACTTTGCATACATGGCTGCCAATAATACAATGCAGATCCATGCAGAAAATATACCAAATAAGTGTCTGTGGCCATGAATAGGCAGATACAATTGCGGTTATATGCCAAAGGTTGTCATAATCATGAACAAGGCCCAGTGAAACCAATCTCAAAATAAATATGAAGATATCTATATACCATGGAGTACAATCTGATCTCCCATGATCACTAAAGTCGAACAGGTGCTGGTCCAATGAAAGGGAAGCAACATCTTACGAAAGCTGTGGCCACATAGTGATGTCTTCAATTCTTCTACACTATCCTCCAAGGGTGCAAGTCTACATCATGTGAATAAAGGAGTCGAGGTCGAACATAATGAGACATCGTTTGATTATCGGTCATTGAGGTACACCGTTAACAAACGCGAGACAACCTACCAATAATGAAAGTAGGTATCAATGCACTGAGTACATTCCTACAAGTGTGAATAAAGGAGTTGGTGTCGAACACTTGATAAATCCATTGATCGGGAGACATTGATGTATTCCCATCTGTCAATGGCGAGAGAGCCTGCCACTAATGACTGCAAGCCTCAAGGTACTCATAAAACTTTAGGTCCCATATCTATAATAGATGAACTGAAGTCGATGGAAAGAGACCCACTGAAAGGAGAGCATTAAGGCATCTCTCATCAGTCAGCACGATGAACAAAGTAGGAGCTTCATGATTTGGTGGATATCGAACGAAGAACATGTTCACGAACCAACGATCCTATGCGTCTTTCGCATGTATCAAATGCAAGTGGTACACGAAAAAGACCCTATGAATAGTAGCCAATGATGAAAACTACTGACAAAGGCGAGGAAACCATCAATAAGGCTAATGGAATCCAAGACACTGCACAAATCCCAAAGTGTGAATAGATGTCTTGATTTCGAACACAAGGGAAACCACCCAGTCAATGACCAATGATGAAATGTCGGTTGCTGGGTTCAAGGTGACCTACCGATGATGCAAGTAGGGACAGGGTGCATGATAATACCATAATATCATGTGATTTTGAGACAAACTAAGGGTATGACTGACATGCAAAGTCAAGATTTCTGAGGAGTGGCCGACGCAGGTTGTGAGACTTCTTTTGAACAAGAGCATGAGACATGTGGTGGAATCTGACAACATAGACTCAATGATGTGACTATTAGATGAAGGAGGCATCAATAACGTTCTCTATAGGGATTGGAAGAGTAACCAGTCGGTAGAGAAAACTCTGTAATGAGATCAGCTTCCTAAGGCCATGCTAAAACCCAAAATTATGATGACACAAGGACTCAATAATTTTTTGCTCTGTTCAAAGGCGACACGACTGCTGCCAATTATAATATAGTACTCCCTTCCCGCCCATTGTTTTTTTTTTCATAACAAATGAATGCTATGATACAGGGGAGGAAACGAGTGTCGCAAGTAAGCAAAACTAGTTCCAATAGTGGAACGTACCTATGCTTAATGAAAGGAAATGCATGTAGGAGATGGACACTCGGGGTGATGTTTCCTCCAGGGTGTAGGGTGTCAAATTGCGAAGGATATAAACACGACTCTACTTGGTTGAGGGTGAAAAACTGCTTAGGAAACGATTTATAATGCAAAGTGAGAACTGGATAAAGGCTCAATACTACAAGTGAGGGCATGAGATGCAATCACAACTTAATGCCAAAAAATATCTATTTTTATGTCTTGTAGTCTATTTGGTGTGAAAAAGGGGTAAACTTGTGCCAAATAGACGTCTTTTCAAATCCAATTTACGAGTGTAAAAAAGACAAGTTCACTCGGCAATCTTTTCCATTTTTGATAACGAGTCAGAAAAGAGATTAACTAAGACTCATGACCTTTCAAATCCAGTTTAACGAGTGTGAAAGGGACAAATCACTCGACAATATTTTTGTTTTTTAGACGAGTCGGAAAAGAGATTAATTAAGAATCATTTTTGGTGTCTTAATCAACATGTAAAGGGGGAGGCCAAGGCTCCCGTCTCAGTCTTCTGCAGAAAGTCAGTATCTCACGGATAGCTGAAAAAATCTTGGGAAAACCCAAATTTCTCCAAGTCGAGGAGGAGAAAGTGATGATGGAGGATATAGTCTCCGTGATGGTTCGAATAATGTCTCTTAATGGGAAATACATAGGTTAGGGTATGGGATGCCCCATCAGGTCGTCCTAATCGAAGGGAACTTCGTCAGGACTTGGAGAGAGAACATTCAGGGGAAGAATACATCTCTCTCGTTCAAAAGGAGTAGGGTTAGGAATGTTGATGACATGAATAAGAGGCACATCACTCTCTTCAAGGAGAGTAGGGTTGACCAGAGATTGCACTGGTGTGACCACTTCTTCAATTATAGGATGCATAGTAATGGGGGCGAGAGATGCTTCACTTTCGAAAAAGGAGGTGAGGTCAGGAGGGGATTGTGGTGGTGGGACTACCGAGGTGATCAAAGTAGTAGTGTGAGGGGAAACCAAGGATATCTTAGAAACTAAAGGGTTCTTGGGTGAGCCCCATGCTTCTGGTATCTCAGCAGTAACTGGAAACAAACGAGTAAGGTGATTTCCTTCACAAGTCCTGCAAAGGAATTTCGGCTTACGCCTGAGACGTCTAGGATTCTCGATGTAATTAGAAGGGGAAAGAGAGTTGTCTCCTGAATGATGAATAGAGGCCAGAGACGTGACATGGATATGATTCAGAGTGAAAAGGATGGTGCCCCCAGCATAATTAGTAGAGGTTGGGTGTGAGCTGTCGACATAATTTGTAGAAAATGTTGACCCATCTCCAACATGACTGGAAGAGGTTGGGGATGGAGCACTAGTGTGACTGAAAGTGACTGGGCTAGCGATAGATGACGATATTTGATTCCAAGGTCAGAGGAAAGATTGATTCTGAAACATTGCAAGACATGAAGGATCCCGGTGTACTCCCCGTCCCTGCCCAGAAGGTTGGTAGCTTGCACTAAAATGTTCTAGAGAAGTTTGGACGGGGATCATCACTGAGGCTTGTGAAGGGACCGAGGTCGGATAAGAATTATTCGATTGATGATATATGTTTCCCCCTTGTGAAGGGGTCTCATAAATAGAGTAGTCCGAACTGTAAAATTGGTTTTCTCCATATGAAATAACCAGAGGCATCTGAGGGCCAGCCATGGGAAAAATGTTCGAAGGAACTGACATGGTGGGTGAAAGATGCATGGGTGGTGCATAATAAGTGGGAAAGGAACCTATCTGAGCACTGGCTCATGGAAGAGCATAGTTAGCATAAGGTTCAAAAGGGGGGAGGTTCCAACCTCCCCTGGGGACACAACTGATATCAAATGAAAAAGTAGGCATCGGAGCCATGATGCCCTTGGATCCCATGCTAGGATTCATAAATGTGGACCAGGGAGAGGATTGCAGGGGTGAAGACATATTGATAGAAAAATTACTAGAGACCCAAGGCGTGAACTGAGTGTTGTAGTTCTTCACATCATTGTAAAAGGCAGAAGGATCCATCTCCATGAAATGAGTAGGCATCATGGGGTAGGTAGCAGCGAATGAGGGAGAAAAATAAGTGTTGAAATAATGTAACTGCAAAGAGTATTCTTATTATTATTGATATATTATTTATAGGATTAATCCCCATTGTGGATTAATCATGTCGGTAATTTTATTAGGACCAAATCCCCTTTTGCGGATTGGTCAACGGACAATTGTAACAGGCAGAATAAGAAGTCAGCCCCAACAGTTATTATTGAGACCCATAAATAAATTAAAGGTGGGTTTACCCACCCAGAGTGAGAGGTCGGCCCTGCCAGTGAAGACCCTTCACACGTGCCATTCTTGTATATATAGAGAGGCTAGCACCTCACTTTATCACACAACTCACTTGCTCATTTCTAAGAGGCAAGCTGCAACTTACCAGTTGGAGAGAGGAAGAAGAGTGGCACATCTTTTGGAGAGGACTATCTATATTGGTTTGAGTTATCTCTTGACATTGCATTAGTAATTTATGATAAGGAAGTTTTTGTTGGGTTTTCTTTCCCTAGAGGGTTTCCCAGGATAAATGTTGTGTCTCTTGTGAATGTGTATTTCTCAGTGATCTTGTTCTTATGTTGCTCTTATCTATTGAAATGCAAAGAACTATTATAATGGCATAAAACATTAACATGGGATCAGAGCCAACCTAAAGGAAGCATATTTCGTAAGAGAAAAACGTCACTATTGCAGTACCTGCAAATTAGGGTTTTTCAAAAGTGAATCTTTTCAGCTCCAAAACCACCTAGAAAGTTGCGCCCTCCCCCAAGGATCATTTTGGCACCTTGAGCGCACCTTTTCAATGGCTAGATCTTCTGGAAAGTGAAACCCTAGTTTCACAAAGTACCAGAAAACCAGAGTACCAGAAGTACCAGAGTACCATACGTACCAGAAAACCAGAAGCACCAGTCCAGAAATCCGTAGATCAAGTTTGAGGGGGTAAAAGTTGGATTATTGAAATTTTGACTGCACCAACTAACTCACCTCATCTCAGCGCATCTATCCCTTGGATCAGAATTTCAAAATTCAAAGTTTGAAAAATTAGGGTTTCCTCATAAAACCCTAAGTTGCAGTTGCAGTTGCAGTCTCAGAACCAGCTGCAGTTGCAGTACCAGTTGCAATTGCAGCCGTATAACCAGTTGCAATCACCCTTGAAATTTTCTCAAGAGTTGGCAATGATTATCGCTGCTACCAGATGGAGCCACTACCTGCAAATGCTATCAGAGGTATGTACTTACATATGTTTAATGGTTAAACCCTAAAGATTATTTGCAGGAGAAGGGATCTCTTGCCATAGATCCAGAAGGATCTCAAGATCCAACACATTCAGAGGAATTATGCAACCCAGGTGTGATTATTCTAATATGAATCTATTTGTTATGAAATTATCTTGATCAGTGTTGCATGTTGAAGCTATGATCAAATTATTAGAAGAATTAAAAGTTGATCATAGAGCTCATCCTCTAACCTAACCTTCTGTCAAGATAGTGTATTGTCTTAATACAACATACATGTTGAAGAAAGCACTCATCACTTGAGTGAAGGAGACCTGGAAGAAAACAAAGGACTCGTCACTTGAGTGAAGGAGACCTGGAAGAAAAGTAAGAACTCACTCTTGAGGACAAGGCTCCAGGTTTGATTAATCAAGATTCAAAGGTACACATGACAAGTTGATGACTTTAGTTGAGACAACAATCACCGTAAAGTATTATACTTGATAGCATGTGAGAACATAGAGGTATATGCTTTGCCTGATACAACTAACATCTCCTCTAGGAGAAACCTTGTGTGTTAGTTTCAGATTGCCATGGAAGAATGCTTGGTCACAACACTATGAGAGTG
>ML780418.1:895618-912957 GCA_009831015.1 Picea engelmannii | reverse complement strand
TTGATATATTATTTATAGGATTAATCCCCATTGTGGATTAATCATGTCGGTAATTGTATTAGGACCAAATCCCCTTTTGCGGATTGGTCAACGAACAATTGTAATAGGCAGAATAAGAAGTCGGCCCCAACAGTTATTATTGATACCCAGAAATAAATTAAAGGTGGGTTTACCCACCTAGAGTGAGAGGTCAGCCCTGCCAGTGAAGACCCTTCACACGTGCCAGTCTTGTATATATAGAGAGGCTAGCGCCTCACTTTATCACACAACTCACTTGCTCATTTCTAAGAGGCAAGCTACAACTTACCGGTTGGAGAGAGGAAGAAGAGTGTCACATCTTTTGGAGAGGACTATCTGTATTGGTTTGAGTTATCTCTTCACATTGTATTGGCAATTTATGATAAGGAAGTTTTTTCTGGGTTTTCTTCCCCTAGAGGGTTTCCCAGGATAAATGTTGTGTCTCTTGTGAATGTGTATTTCTTAGTGATATTGTTCTTATGTTGCTCTTATCTATTGAAATGCAAAGAACTATTATAATGGCATAAAACATTAACAATAAGATCCACTATCCATGATGGTGGAACCCCACAAAGACTCCTAAGGCCAACTAGTAGTCAAAGAGCATACCAAAAATTCAAATGACCAATACACATGGAAACAGGCTAAAGTGGCTGAGTGGCCTCCCTCGCTAAAGAAGGTATGCCTCATCCAAGAGGGACTTGAGACTCCCTGCTAAAGTTTGGAAGTAACAAAATCAGTTATAGAGGCCCTCGTGGGCTTAACAACTAGTCGGTTAGATCCCCCTAGAGAAGTAATCCTCCATAAAGGCTGTGTGCTATCTGACCTCTATCTGACCCAGGATGCAAGCAAAATAACCCCTACAAGTAACCTATGAGATACCTAAGTCAAGCAACTAATAAACCACTGTATAACCGATGCACAGGCGAGCACTCGTAAGTCCGGATCACTGTATGGGCAGGGTAGCAAAGCCTGAAACCTTGAAATCACCACCTCTTAGAGAGGTATGGGTACTAGAAATATCCCCAAATACGAATAAATCCCCAGAAATATCTCTGACGCTAGGCGAGTATCCAGGGGTTATCCCTTCAACTAACTTCGCACGACCTTGTGATTAACTTCGGTGTGAGAGGAGACTCCTGATATTATCAATTATACAATGGACTTCTCAAGTCCCTGTCTCAGACACATATGTTGATTTAATTGCCTTGGAGAAGTTTACTCACAAAATCCTATTCCAAGGCACTAAATCCTAGGCTAGTTTGTGCACCCTAAAAATAAAATCTTGACTAATCAATTTTAGTTTAAAGTGTAAATTTTATTGGCCATGATTACTCAAAAGGGTATGGAAGTGAAAATCATGATGTTATGACTTTGCAAAAGATAAATATGAATATATTGCAAAGTCTACCTTTAATTTTTCAATGAATGATATGCTAATAAAAACAGTGCAATTTTCAATTTCAACTCCACAATTTAGAAGTAAAATGCAATCTTTCGCTAAATGTACTAAGATAATGATAAAGGTTCAAAGACAAAAATGTTAACCAATGCAAAATGCCTATTATAAATGGAATGAAAAGCAACCTGATATATAAATTCTACTGTGTATCAACAAAATAAATCGAGCAGAATACCAAGCAGCGAAGCAAACAACCCAGGGTTCAAGGACAAACCAACAAATGAAAAAAAATGAGAAAGACTACGCCCATAAATTCAACTCCCAACAGGTTTTCTGTCAACCCAGAGAGGCTCAACAGGCATTACAAAGACCTAAGAAGGCTCAAAAAACATCAAAACTCACCCAACAGTCACTAAACCAAGCAAACAAGTAAGGAAAAGTGGTATACGCGAATGTTCAGGAGAAGAGTGCATATATACGCAGCTTGCAGAGAGGCAAAACACATGTGTACGCAAGAAGAGTGCGTATATATGTAGCTTGTAGAGAGGCAGAACACATGTGTATGAGGCATAAGGCAAAAGGAGCGTATAGGCTTTAAAACAAGGCCAGGCAAGGGAAAAATGACTGAAAAATCAGACTCAGAGTGAACAGAATATGCCAAGCAGTGGTACGACAAGAAACACAAAGGAAAAGAGCAATGCAAGAAGAAAAAGTACTTCAACCCTTAGAAGGAAGATCTCTCCCCAGTGGAATCGCCATTTCTATTACGAGGGAAAATCTCTCTATGGCCAAGGGTAAACCGCAACAGACAGGTATGACTGCAGAAATCAACTTAATTCCATTGTATGCTATATAAAATAATGTGCAAGATAAGAAAGAGGCCTACCTCGATCCAACGTTTGATGATGTTCCACCGTTGAGAACTTTTCCCAAAGCTTTGTACCTGCAATAAGTTCTCAACGAAGAAGCAAAGCAAGTATATAGTGATAATATAAAGGGGTTAGCACATCAGATAGCATAATCCATTAATAAGCATTACAAACATGCCAATGGATAATAATCATATATTTGCACGATACCAATAGGATGGGAAAAGAGTATTTCTATTAATAATTGATCAACAGAAGTGTCAACATTACAGAGTTCCGTGTCGACACGGTTCGAAACCAAGGAACCAAGTTCCTTCCAACTGGGTCTCCACCACTTCAAACCGCCACCAAAGGCAAGCTTGAAAGAGAGAGACAATGAGGTTCTCTCAACAATAGGTAAAGAGCTTGGGGGCTGAACACTGTGTTCAGACTTGAGGGACAAAGGGATGCAGACTCAATATGAAGTAATTTCTCCAGAGTAACTTTTCTCTCAAAGTTGAATGCTTTCTCCTCCTTTCCACAACTAGACATTGTGCTCTTATAGCCTTCAAAATGCAACTGAAGGGCTGAGTCGGAAAGTTTCTAGTATATGGAAGGCCAAGGATCAAAGATCTCTTGTTGTGACATGGAAACTCAACTCCATTTTTGTATTTTCTGGCACAAATCCCGATGTACGCGGGCTGTAGTGGAGCAACGTGTGTATACGCTTGTTGTATAGCTGATAGGGTGCGTATATGTGGAAAAATATTTATTTTTAGCTTTGGATTTATCAAAAAGGGATGATAAGTCTGCATAGGGAAATGGAAAAAGGCCCTCTGTGCAAGATATCAATGGTGAGGCAAATCTTGCTATAACATTTGTCAGTAGTCTTTATTATTGGATACTATTCAAAGAGTCTCTGCCATGCACTATTCCATCCGGTGCATGCCATATTCGTTCCTTGGTGTGGTCCTTACAATATTTTCATCCTAATCCTTCCAAATATTTGGCCTTATGCTACCCCTTTTTCTAGATGATGGAGGATGCCTAATGCTTTCCTTACAATGGATCTCTACCCATCGACTTCGACACATATTTATCTAGGATAGGGATCTAGAGTCATATTTGGTACCTTGGGGTGTGCAATCATCAATCGTAGGTTCCCTCACTTTTGATGGTGGGAATACATCAATGTCCCCTGCTCGATAGATTATACCAGGTGTTCGACCTCAACTAATTTATTCACACTTGTTAGATTACACCATGGTACCTTGACACCCAATATCATCATTGGTAGGTTGTCTCATGTTTGTTAATGGTATACATCAATGAATGGTAATCAAACGGTGTCTCACTGTGTTTGACGCCAACACATCTATTCACATAGTGTAGACTCATACCATGACAGATTATTTGAAGACTTCGGGTGAAGTATGAGCATCACATATTTCTTGCTCCTACTCGATATACATTGTACCACCCCACAGGCATTGGTACTTGAAAATGATCAACTTTTTCACTTCATTAGTCCCACATATGCTTTGTTCTTGTTTTGAGATGTAGCTCCACTGTGTATCTCTTCGTGGCTATGATCTACTTTCACATGGATCCACTGTGTATTCCTCGTGGCCATGTTTTCTACTTTTATATATCACATGGATCCACTGTGTATTGCTCGTGGCCATGGAAATTAGTCATACTTTCATATGTACCATGGATCTGCAGTATAATTGATTTGGCGGCCATGCTTACATCAATATTGAACATGGGTATGCCTGACTTGGGAAAAAAATACTCTCACTTGATCTTGACTAATGGTTTCTTATTTTGGATCAGTTTCTCGGGAACCTTGATGAGTTTACTTCAATGCATCCTCGTCTCTAAGAGTTGTAATGTGTTTCAGCCATCATATTTCCCTTCTGACCTCACACATTAGGGGGCATCCTTTATAGCATAAAATGCCACACCTATGCATTCGTGCTATGACCTACCCTTCCATTTGGCTTGAAAAATCAAAATCCCACCTTACCTCATCCAAGTCATCTAAAAAGCATGAGTCTTGAACATATCTGTGGGTTTCCTTATAGTGTGAAAAAATAATGAAAAATAAAATAATTCTAAGATTTCAAGTGGGTTTTTCAGTTGGGCTTGTTTCCCAACGTCCCCAAGCTCATATAAAATGGATTTCAACCTCCCCAACCCCTTTGGGAGAATATAAAATTACATTTGAGGGAAATCATGAGGACAAGTCTCATGGTGCAAGGTTATGCTAAGAAAATTGAGCAAGTTCCCCTTCCCTTTCATCCTCTGAGAAGTTTTCCCCAAACCTGGAAACTCCTTTTTGAGAGTTACTTCCTCTTGTATATAGTTATAAGGTGTGTTCCTATCCTTATCAAACTATTTGAGGAAGAGTTTCATTGAGTTGATCCTTGAAGGACTTCAGGAGGAACCTGGGTGTTTGGTTCTGAAACAGTGCCAAAAGTAGGGTCAGGTTGTAACTAACTCTCTTATTTCATTGATTAATAAAATAGTATATTTTCCTTCCAATACCGTGTTCACTTATTTCATTGCAATCTGATATGTTCACATTTGTTCATATATGCTTTGAAATGTACTTTTGATATATGCTACTAGGATCTATAACTACCTCGTTGCAACACAATCTAGGTCTCTTATTGCATGCTTGTACTGGTAGAGACCAAGAGAATTTCAAGAAGAAGGAGTAGGGATCGACATAAAAAAAAGGGTTTAAGGTGCACACCTTTTCTTCTCTCCTTTCCCTATATATCTCTGTGAAAAAAGTAGTTATTCTTGGTTTGTATGTTTGATTGTGAGGGTATATTTAATCTTCTATATCCAATCTTGCTCTATCGTGACATGACCCAAGGTCATGAGGAAAATATCCCAGTAATACCCACAACCTTGGTAATGTGCCGCCTTTGTGCATTAGTTTAGTTTACATTTGATTCAGTTTAATATTTAATGTTGGTTTGTGTTTAAAGATTAGTATTTGATTCAGTCTATTTGTATTTAATTTAGCTTAGTATCTGATTCAACTTAGTATTTGGTTTTCTGTACTCCTTTTGCATCACTGTAATCTGATGAAATTTTAATTAATATAGTCATTAGAATATTTTTAGAGAACTGTATCGATCATCATTCATGAGTATATGAACACTTAACATTTAAAGTGAAAGATTGTACTTTGAGTCGTTTATGAGATCAGATCCAAAAGATTGATAACTGGTTTTAGTTTAGTCTTTAGTACTTTGATTTTATTTAGATATGTTCATGGATGGATAGATAAAAGGGTCTGAATTGAGTCATGTTTACACATATATTAACCATATATATGTAACGTGCAAATATACCATATGATCTGTTATACTCACATCTAAACCATGAATGCAAGTGTCATCAATTTCTATGTGTTTAGCATTTCTACATAATTTGACAAGTACTCAGTTTTTGCATTTCATGTTTTTTGGGTGAATCACAAGAATTATAATTCATTGTCTTGTTGAGTTAATCATCTTCTGGAGTGAAAGAATGATTTGTTTCCCAAGTGAAATACTGCAACATATACCTATCAGTGGGACCCAAACCAATGAACCAATAACCAGTTCTAGATTTGATTTCTATTCCTAAGTATTTTTTTTATTTCTTCACACATCGAAATATCAAGTGTTCATTGATTACACGAGATTCCATTAGAGGCATATTTATGTGTAGATAAGACATATTAACATAGTATGTGAGAGCCATTACAATCTTTCTACGGATCTGTGAATACAAGGTAAGGTGTTTGAAATTAGTTTTTGTGTGGTTTGATTACATTTTTGCTTTTTGAATTGATACCTTTAGTAAATAGCTTAGAATAGGATCTAATCCTACATTTCCTATGCTTTCATATCAAAGTATATGAACTCCCATATTGATAGATTTAATGTCAAGGGTTTATGCATATAAATAACCCAACATTGGTCTTACTACTTTTCCAGTTTGACCTTCCCATTGACATTCACCTTTGAACACGGTGTTACTTGGATCACACCTACTTGGATAAACCTTGTTAGGTTCAAATAATTACAAAAACCAACTTGTAGGTGCTTCCTCATAAGGAATTGACTCCCAATAGCCATAAAATATGGTAGGTAATCCTCAACAAAACCCACTAACCAAATGTGACAAATTTACCATATACGGTTTCACTAAATATTCTAGGTTTAACAAAACTTACCAATGATCCCAATTTTCATGATGCAACTTATCCCCCAATGATAACCAAATTTCCCTCAGATTCAATTCCAAAGTTCCAAGGGAATATGGGTAAACATATGAGAAACCATATCATGACTTTTCACTTGTGGTGTTTACAAAAACATCACAGAGGATTCTATGATGGTATTTCATCTCGACCCGAGGGCCTTTTCCAAAACATCTCCATAGAGATAGCGGGAAAAATGGCCTTGATTGATATAAAGATAATAGACACCCCCTTGGACTATAATACCCTCCTAGGATGTCGTTACATGTACATGATGAAGGCCATTGCTTCGTCTATGTTTTGAACGATGATCTTCCCCCACAATGGGAGGGTTTTCACTGTATACCAATTGACACACTATGAATCATGACCAACCATGAACTTGGATAACATCCTTCACCTTGTTAGGGTACATCACGAGCATCCATCCTTCGTGGAAATGGGTCCAAGGATATTCAAATATGCCTCACTCCTTGGCACTTATCAAGGTGAACCACCTTCTATTTCACACCTAGATTTTTCTCAAGTGTGAACCATCATATTTGTTACGAAACAATCATCTCCCCCCTTGTTTTTTTATAATACATCATTTACAAATAACCAACAATCTCCCATGCAAACCATTTCCCTCCCCCTCATCGAGATCTCATTTTTATACCCACCACTAAGAGTTACAGTGTATCAAGTGATTTCCACACTAACTCTCCCAAACCTTATGTTAGGGATACCTATTTGGTACCTAGAACCTTCATCCATGGTACCGGTACCAACACCCTCACCTCACAATATTGTACAACTGGTACAAACTCTTGTCAACCCAGTGATGACAAAGCCTGGTCACATTATTGGGGGTAAGAGTAAAACCATTCAAGGAAAGAAGAAAAAAGTAGGGAGAACTACTAATACCACACCTCTAGTACCCCCTCCTTATGCCCTTTGTGATGCCCTGGGTCATCCTACAAAATTATGTCCACACTTCGTGAACTAATGAACCTTATCTAAACACCAAGGATAACATCACTGCTACCCACCCGCCCCATTGTCGATACTTCCACGTCAACTGTAAAAGAGTCACTCACAACATATAATAATAAATTGCATACAAACCACCCCTTGCACCATATGTTCATCCTTTGGACATTACACTCACCATTTTCCTGATCTAGCACACTTTTGAGACACACTAACAACTATCCTTCAAATGAAATTTCCAACACCCTCCACCCAATCGACATCACAACCTACATCAATCATCGAGAAGGGTTCTTCCATTATTTATCACCTATCCACCTCAGTGAACTCATGGAATAGCTTCCCAAGTGCACTTTATAAGAAAGTGGACAACTTCACTTATCTTTTTCCACTCTTTATTGAGTATTGAACTTGTCGCATGGCCAATATTAGCTAGATTTGGGAATCTCTCCTCACAACAAGAGCCCCTAACATTGCATCAACCCCTCAGGTCTCACCTAACTCCTCTTAGCAGGGCAGGAACCATCATCTTCCCCTATTTCATTTTCGATACATCGACAACAAGATGCCTCACCTCTTGTGCCACCCAATTCCTTGGTAGGAAATCCTTCCTCCTCTCAGAAAGAATGAAACACATAATTGTGTGCACATTTTCTATATTTCCACGACCATTGGTCCCATACTTCTGGTCCAACATTCCTTACCTATCGATAGTGATACTTGCCACCCATTAGTGATCATGGATACCATTACTTAATGGCTAGAGTATTACTCTATCTATGTGTTATAGTGCAATTTGTAGGTTGGGAAAATCCCAACCCAACAATAAAGCAAGAGCTACAACTTGGGAATCCTACACCCAATGTCATTTCAATGTAGGTCCCTCACTTCAAGGGTGACTATGTCACTCTAGGGAGGCGATCCCGATGACCCTAAGGGGATTGAGATGGATATGGAGGGAAATGGAAGTGAAGCCCCTAGAGGTCAATTCTAAGTGGAAAGAAAAGTGGGAAGATATGCCTTGTAAGTCAAGTGATTGTTTCCCCAAAGGTATAGTACTTCTCCGGATGAATGTACCTGCCTGAGACACAAGAAAATCCAACTTGAAATGATATATGTTAGTATGGATCAGCAAGTTAATCTTTCCGTCCCTAATTTTCATAAATAGATGACAATTTATATCAGCAGGTAATACATTCAAATCAACATGTAAAGAATAAGATCAATCAACAATATTATCAATGAGTATGGCACTCAAGTATGACTAAAAAATGACACTTTAAGGATGAATAAAGCAAGCTGTTATAACAATGTATTTTCTGTATAAAATTGCAGCCTTATGGCTGTAGCATTGAATGGCATGCAGCAACAAAATCAACCATGAAAAAGTGCCAAGAACTAGCCCAAAAGGTGCGCCCTAGTTAGTAGACTAAGTGAGCAAAATTTAGGAGCTAGTCTAGGGTTAGTTTAGGAGTTATAGCTAGTAGTTTGTCTAGGTTAGATCAGCCCTAATGGATGTAGGTTAGGGTTTATAACATCAAGCGAAGTAATGGGAGAGAGGGGATGCTCTAGTAGGGGAAGAATCCTCTCAATGAGGCAAACCAACTTCAAGCAAGAAACTTTTCAAAAGATAAAAAATTGCATTTCCCAAGGAAATGATTTTATATCTCCAATGAAAAAGTATATGACTAGTGACTTTACTATTGGGTTAATGGATTCAACTAAAAAAAGAGCTAGAGAAGCTACCTCCTTGGGGGTGTAAACCCTTTTACTTCCCAAGGAAAGTTTCTCTATCTAGGGTTTAAGCTAAGAGGGTGTATGTCATTATAATTCTCTTAGAAAACCCTTGTATAATCAATGAGATGAAGCATAAAATGGTGAAGACTATAGTGGGGGTGTATTCCCTTATACTTCCCACCTATCTCCTAGCATAACAATACTTGAATTGAAAAAAATGATAGCATAATAGTAAAAGACCATACCAAGATCAAGAGAAATGCCAAGATAATCCACCATAAGAGCTAGAAAATATCATCCAAAGCTAGCGCAAGATCTCCATCAACCATTCACCAATAGATAGCCATAAAAAAATGCACAAGAGATAAAAAGATCCAAGTGTGGCACAAATTTCAGATCCAAGTCCTCTCACAAGAAGGAGAGTTATATTTAAATGAGATTTTATGATCTTTATTTATACAAATTTCACCAAGGTGACTATCCAAAAATTAAGAGTAAAACACAATAATAGGGGTCAACAACCCTAATATTCCCCCCTTTCACAAAGTAATTCATTTAAAATTCACTTTTTCACATAAGAAAACCCTAATTTTAGAAGGACGTCTCCACTTCAGGGGACGTTTTTCCACTTTGAGGAAGTCGTTGATGTTGGAGAAGCATGGGTAGGAATCCAAAGGCCACATGTCAAGCATATAAGCACTCTCATCATGGTGAAGAAACTCTTCTCCTCAAAACATCCAAGTGTCAAATGAGTGGCACCTCACCACCATGCCCTAGCCCTCCAAGCATGACGTCAAGCTAAAAAATAAGACATTTTCCCCCTCCTGCGAAAATCGTTTCGCAAGTGAGGGATGGGCTATGTCATTCAAGTCATCATCAAGGCCTTCCAAGTATGATCTCTCTCATCCGGCATGCGGGCCCTTGGCATCCAACTAGTGGGCTTGTATCCCCATGGATGCCCAAGCTAGGTTTGTTCTCCCAAAATTGTCCACCAACTAGGTCCTACAAAGACAAATGAGCATGTGCTCCATGGATATCAAGTAATAAAACCATGATAAGTGAATCCAATAAATAAATAAACCATCTAAGCATGTACATCAAATATCACTATATCAAACAATTAATTTCTCAAAGACATTATGCGACTTCCCAAGCTTGAATATGGGAGGGTTGACGAGGTGTCCTATTGGGTAGATCTTGCCCTAGATCAAGGAGAGTTTCCAAGAAATCCCTCTCTAAGCCATGTAAAGTGGATGAAGTGGTTGGGGTCAAGACTAAATGGGAATAGGGCTCATGACATACAAGGGGTCGTAGTGTCTCATTCATGGGTGCCTTTGTAGAGAGTGTTTGGTACCTTCGTCTGCAATGCACTTTTTCCAAGCCCATCAATTGCCTTTTATCTTTCTATCTTTGTATTTTCTTTCATAATAGCATAAGGAGAGATTGAAGGTCACTTCCCTGGCATGGTGACCAAATGATGGCAATGTCACTCAAAAACACCTAGTGTGAATGAGAAGGATGGATCGTGATGAGACCCCCTTTCCCTCAACCATACAATTGAGAGCCATTTCCATGACGTGGTGACCAGATGATGACAATGCCATACCACTAGATATTCATGGCCGTGATAGGTTAGCTGATGATGAGACTCCCTATCCTTCAACTAACCTTTTAAGCATTCTTTATCATATTGTGGGTCCTCTTTACTCAAAGATAAGCATTTTATTTCTTTCTTGGGTGATCCCCAGGCGAAGCATCTGTAAGGTTTATACAAGGATTTTATCTTTTACCCAACATCAACCACTATGAGCCTTTATCCCCTTCTTCCCATAGAATGAGGGACAACCCCTTCTTGGGTCAATACACCTTAAAATCCCACTAGATAAGGAAATGGATGGGAATAATGATGGAAAGTGGTAAGTATGGTCCAGAATGGTACAATGGCTCATTAAGGGAGTTCCTAGTAAAAAACCCATTCCCAAGAAAAACCACTTACTAGGGAACAATGTCAATCACCAAGGTGAAGTGGGGCAAACGGCATAATGTCCAAGCATATATAATGAAATATAGAGCAATCTAAGATACAACATAATCAAATGGCTTGAATATTGAAATGATTCTCACCATAATACTAACTTATACCTCATGGCGTAGACCCACTTCCTTCTAGAAGCCAACTAATGTGGTGGATGTCGTATGCAAAACTATGATCATCTGTGGTGGTGAGTGGGTTTTCCATCTGTGTGAAGGGTGCTGTTGGTCATGTAGTCTCTCATCACTCCATATCTGCAACCTGAGGGCCTCGAGACATCATCTCCTTAGTTATCCACAAAATGGGGATAACACTATTCACTATCGATATCCATAAGTACTTTGGAACCTAGCAACCTATCACATGTGATATTTATGGCGATAAGACACCAACCCAACTAGGTCATGCCTCTAATAAGTCACTCAATTTTTCTTCCCATGTATTCCAATCAGATGAGGACATTTTAGAGGAGATAATTAAATCCAAATACCCCTGGGACGTTGTGCATAATCATTCTTTCTTCCTCCCATGGGAGGAATTCCAGTCTGCCACATATTCAATCATATGTGCAGTTGAAACTAGAGAATTTATTTCTCTTGGGCATGTCGATTGGTTCAAAAAATATATATCATCACCAGATGATTTCGAAGAAGGATACATGGTCATCATCTCTCATACCATCAAATAATACATTTCGATGAAACTAGGTTTCACCCAAGACATCATCCTTGGAGAAACATTTTCCCTGAAGGAGGTCCTTACCTACAAGACTCTAATTCAATATTTTTGGGACATATTTTCCTTATCTTATGTAGAAATGACAATACTCGATCCTACCATTGTCGAGCACCATATCAAAAAATGGCCCAATGTTTCAGGTGTTCGATAGAAGCAACGACCTCTTCACCCTTGTAAATATATGGCCATCAAAGCTGAGATTGACAAGCTTCATAAATATGGTTTTATCCATCCAATTGCATATACCTCCTAGGTATCCAACATTGTCTTTGTGAACAAAAAGCAAGGCACAATTGGAGTTTGTACTAACTTCCCAGACTTGAATCAACCATGTCTTAAAGACAATTTCCCGATTCCATTTATCAACAAAGTTATCGATGCATGCATAGGGCATGAGGTCCTCTCCTTCATGGATGGGTTCTCTAGTTACAACCAGATCTAGATACACCATATATATCAATACAAGTCTGATTTCACCACATCATGGGGCACCTTCAGATACTACATCATGACTTTCAGTCTAAAAAATATTCGAGCCACCTTCCAATGGGATACAACATATTTCTTTCATGATCTCGCCCAACTCAAATTAGCTTACTTGGATGACCTCACGACAATATCCAGGAAGTGATCCCAACATCTAGAATATCTTTGCATAATCTTTCAAATATGTCAAAAGTACAAGATTAGCTTGAAAACCCTCATGTGCATATTTTGCATCATTGTTGGACGTTTATTAGGTTTTATCATTTCCTAGTAGGGAATCACAGTGGATCCCCTAAAAGTCCAATCTATCAGTGAGATCCCTCCTCCAAAGAATTGGCGCCAACTGTAAATTATACAAGGTAGGGCCAACTTCTCGCAACACTTCATCCCCGATTCTTGTGATTTTTATGCTAGGACATCCCTTTTAGATGGGACAATCATACTCAAAAATCATTCGATGCATTGATATACACTCTCTCTATTAGGATTCGTCCCAACCCCTCGTAGTTGGTCATTATTTAGTTGTCATTGTAAGAAGTGGTCAACCCTCATTATTATTGGGACCACAAGTAATTAGGAGGTTGGTTAGTGGAATTTTATAAAGTAGTTATGGATAACACATGGTATTGGCCCATGGTATTTTCCCATGGTATTTTTGGTTGTGAACTATATTTAAGGAATGCATCTCTCCATTGTAGGTTGTTGAGGATTATTATAAGAGAGCTCTGCTCATTTGGAGGTTGTCCCCTCGAAGAGGCAAGTGAACTAAGTTTTCTATAATATTAATATTCTACTTTTTCTCTTTATTTGTTGTTCCTGTTACTTGCATAGTATATTTTCTTGATCTATTAACTGTTCTAGGTATATCACAAGTGGTATCAGAGAACTTTCCTGGGCAAGAAGTGTAGGTGATTTTTTTTCCCAAGGTAGTGACGTGTTCCGGTGTTGATAAACCATAAATATCTATCATTCAATGCACAAATCCATCGTTGGGGAAGAACACACGTAGGAAATACAAGTGGTACTTAAGTGCACATCTGTTGTTCACCCTTGTAAACCTTGTTGGTACCCCTTCGAGTGGTAGCGCATCAGACAACACCTATGCACGGAATTTCCCTAGGCAACTTGAAATCCACCTAACTCAAGAAATCGATTGCCTGAATGCTATAGTGTCACCGAGAAGAACACTTGATAAGATACTCTCTAGTACCTAGGTAATCAGGTAGTATGGATAAGGTTATGGTCGAGCCTCCTTAGTTGGTATCCTGAGATATTGGGTCGAGTACTATTGTTGACCCCACACGTATATCAGAGAGTTATAACACATGGAAAACCATTTTCTGTAGGAACCTTGAAACAAACCGTAACCCTTGGTAGAAACACATAACAAAAAAAGACCAACACAAAAAGAGCATAGAAAAGATCCGTTGCGAAATTCCTACATCTTTCTTCCTGTTACGAATTTCGACATTCTGACACTACCAAATTATTCAGATTAGAGTGTAACTCCACAGGAGTAAAAAAAAATAATTTCAGGGCCTAACAACATCCTTATTTGAGACCTATCCCATTGGCTTTATCTTCACCCTAATCGTCATGATACCTATCAATTTTAAGCCGTTTTGTGGACCCGATCCCCTTACCCCTTGTTTGCAACCTATCCCATTGACTTCCTCTTTTCTCCTCGATCGCAATCATACCTATCATTTTTAATTCTTTTTGTGGACTTGATCTCCTTCCCGACACACTTATTTATAACCTAGCCCATCATACTTCTTATCTCGTGTTGATCACTATGGTAGCACTCTCCCTAAGCCTCCACAATGGGCCCTACCACCCGATCTCACACTGGGGATGAGTGGGACACTGCGGTCAACTATCTAAAGATGTATTTGCAATCAAATAGACCCTGGGGTATTTTTACCAACTCAAGAAAAACTTTCAAGATGTGGATGACATAAAGAACCACTTGCAAGTCATTTCCCAACACCTTGGATTGCTTGAGAAAGATAAGCACCAAGAGTACCACTTTGAAGCCTATCATTCCTCTCATTATGAGAATACTCATAATTCCCACTCCCCTTGGGGTTCTCCAAACTCCTAGAATAAGTTTCCAAAAGTGGAGATGCATAAATTTTATGGATCTGACCCAGCTGGGTGGGTCTCCGAAATGGAAAAATTCTTCTCCCTCCATGATATTCGAGATGATGAGACCAAACTCCATGTAGGCATTTTTTACTTAGAACAAGAACGATGGAAATGGTGGTAGTGGCATAATAAATGATATCTAGGACATCCCAATTGAAACATGTTCACCAAAGATGTTTGTGCATGTTTTTATAGGGAATCTCATTATTTGGGGTGCCTCACCAAGTTGAAACAAACAAGGTCAGTCATTGATTTCATAACATCATTTGAATAGTTGTCTATTATAACCGAGGGCTTATCTGATGAATTCTATCTTGAATGCTTCATAAGTGGCTTAAAGGAGGCAATTCATTCTCATGTTTTCATGCATAATCCAATTACTTGATTGTAGGAGTGAAAATTAGCATTGGAAGTTGAGAACATTCTTCAGGAACAATCCCTTAGTTATTTAGTCCTCAACCATCCTCGTCCAGGGGCTCCCACTGCTCCCACTCAAACCTTGAAGGTTCAAAAGGTGTCTCCAATAGAAAAGGAAGAATGTCATAAACAAGGGCTTTGTTATTACTGTGACGAAAAATGTGCCCCAGGACATAAATGTCATGAACAAAAGTTCTTCCAGATTAATGAGTAAGAAGACCGAATGTCAGATGAGGTCCCCGAGCCTAAAGAAACTGATCCCCCTATGCCCCTCTCAGAAGTCGTTGCTACTCCTATGGAACCAAAAGAACCTCTCATATCTCTCCATGCCCTTGCTGGCATTTCTGCTCCGTAAACATTAAAGATAAAAGGCTACATCAAACAATGATCGGTAGTAGTGTTGATTGATAACGACAACACCCATAATTTTATTCACCGCAAGGTTGTCGAGGATGTCAATTGTTTTATTAGGCCAATTTCAAATTTTCAAATTCTCATAGCTAATGGTGGTACAATGAAATGTAGGGGCCACTGTGAGAATGTCAAATTCCAAATGGGCGATAATACCCCGAAAACTCACATGTTTTCCATTGCCATGGGTGGCTGTGATATTGTCTTGGGTGTTGAGTGGTTGTGCACTTTGGGACCGATTAACATGGATTATAAGGAGTTATATATGTGCTTTACTCAAGAGGCTCGAACCTATACCCTCCACATCTTGCATGCTGGGTCCCCATAAATTATCAGCTCTCACAGAATGGAGAAACTTTTGAAGAAAGGTCATCATGGGGTGGTTTCCCAATTTAACTCCATCTAGGTACAAGAGCCATCATCCCTTGCAATCCATATCTATTTGAGCATCGTTTTCAGATCAAAACCGATCACCATAGTCTCAAGTATTTCCTAGAGTAGAGGTTGTCATCCCCAAAACAAAATAAGTGTCTGACCAAAATATTGGGCTATGATTATGATATCATATATAACAAAGGAAAAGATAATGTCGTGACCTATGCGTTGTCTAGACAATATGAAGATGATGGTTCCCTCTTTTCTCTATCATTACCAATCCCTCAAGACGATCACACCTATACCCTCTGCAACTTGCATGCTAGGTCCCCATAAATTATCAGTTCTCACAGAATGGAGAAACTTCTGAAGAAAGGTCATCATGGGTTTGTTTCCCAATTTAATTCCATCTAGGTACAAGAGCCATCATCCCTTGCAATCCATATCTATTAGGGAATCATTTTCAGATCAAAACCGATCACCATAGTTTCAAGTATTTCTTGGAGTAGAGGTTGTCATCCCCAAAAGAAAATAAGTGGCTGACCAAAATGTTGGGCTATGGTTATGAGATCATATTTAAGAAAGGAAAAGATAATGTCGTGACCGATGTGTTGTCCAGACAATATGAAGATGATGGTTCCCTCTTTTCTCTATCATTACCAATCCCTCATTGGATTGATGAAGTTCAACATGAATCGCTCACCCATCCCACTATCTCCCAGATAATTCAACGACTTCAAACTGAAACTAGTCCTCCCAATGGCTATACTTAGCAAGACAATGTACTCAGATATAAGGATCACCTCATTTTGTCTCTGGATTAAACACTCAAGCCAAGGATATTAAATGAGTTGCATTCTTCTGCTCTTGTGGGTCACTCAGGCTTCCAGAATACCTATGCTCGTTCTCGCCGCTCTGTTTTTTGGGAAGGTATGAAGAAGGATATACTCACCTTTGTCACCAAATGAGATATTTGTCAATGACATGAAGGTGAAATTGTCAAGACCCCGAAAGCTCTCCATTCATTACCCATTCCATCTTCTATTTGGATTGACATATCCATGGAATTTATAGTGGGCCTTCCCAAAGTAGGTAACAAGTTAGTAATAATGGTAATGGTCGTCTGCCTCTCCAAATAGGCACATTTTTGTGCCTTACCACACCCTTTTACGCCAAGTCTAGTTGCACAAGTTTTCATTGATCATATTTTCAAGCTGCATGGCATGCCAACATCCATTGTATCTGACCGTGACTCGAACTTCACCAACACCTTTTGGGATGAATTATTCAAATTACAAAGCACACAATTGAACATGAGCACAACATACCACCTATAGAAATATGGCCAAACATAAGTGGTCAATAAGTTTTTGGAAACTTACTTGCATTCTTTTGTTTAAGACAAACAACATCAGCCGGTGCAATGGTTATCACTGCCATAATGGTGGTACAACACTTCTTATCATACAACCACAAAACTAACACCAT
>ML780418.1:869777-890800 GCA_009831015.1 Picea engelmannii | reverse complement strand
ATTGATTCTACCCAGTAGGTTTGACCAATGTTCTTCTCATTCATCATTGACCTGGCCATTTCTTGCACTGTTCTGTTTTGCCTCTCAACTACTCCATTTTGTTGTGGAGTTCTTGGGATTGTGTATTCTCTCTTGATCCCATGTTTGTCACATAATTCCTTGAAGTCACTTGACATAAAATCTCCTCCTCGGTCTGATCTTACTGCCTTTAACCTCTTGCCTGTTTGAGTCTCAGTTAAAGCCTTAAATATTTTAAACTTCTCAAATGCTTCAGTTTTTTCTTTGAAAAAGACAACCCAAGTAAGTCTAGAGTAATCATCAATAATCAGCATGAAGTAGTTTTCTTTCCCCGTGCCTTCCTATCTTGAAGGTCCACATAAATCCATATGAACTAGTAGGAGTGGTTTCTCTGTTGAAGTAAAACATTTGGACTTAAACTGTGTCCTGTTTAGCTTTCCTACTTGACAGGGTTTACACATTGAATCTTGGGGCTTTGATATTCTCAGAAGAACTTTTACTGCCTCGAGATTTCTGATTTTGATTAAGTGGTCAAAGTTTAGATTTCCAAGTCTCCTATGCCATAACCAACTTTCATCATGTTTGCTTAGATGACATTCTTCTCTATTTTCTTTCAGCACATATACATTATTTTCTGTCCTTATGCCTTTGGCCACCACTTGACCTGAGTTTACAGACTTTATCTTGCAGTCCTTGGACGTGAACACCACTTCACATCCTTTGTCACACATTTGACTTACACTGAGAAGATTATGTTTCAGCTCATCTACAAGTAGAACATCTTGGGATTTTCCTTTTCCATTACTTAAACTCACCATCCCTTTACCCTTTATTTTATCGGGAGCATCATTTCCAAAGGTTACGTTTCCTGATTTGCTTTCACTAAGGGATAGAAACTTACTTTTGTCTCCCATCATATGTTTGGAGCATCCATTGTCTATATACCAAGGGCTCATTTTTCTTTGGGCTGACAACACTAATCCACACTTGTCACTTTCTTTCTTCTTCCAAAACTTGACATTTTCAGCAGGGGAATTCAAATCTGGTTCATAGTTCTTTAATCGACAGTCAACAGATTTATGTCCATAGTTATGACAGATGTAGCATTCAATCTCATTGTTCAATAGGTCAAAATTATTGTTGCAGCGTTGTCTACTTATTGACTGTTGATTATTTCTTGACCTCCTTAGTTGCATGTACCTAGACTTAATTTGACAATTTGCAATCTATGAAGGTTTTTTATTTGGCTGCATCATTCTTTGTTGTGGAAAGTATTTATTCCTTTGAAATCTTAATTGCTCATGTATAAGTCTTAAGGAACAATTTACAGCTTTGTGACCAAAGTTAGAACAGTAGAAACAATAGCCATAGAAAAATTCTTTGTACTTGGAAAATGGTGTTCTTCTTTGAGAAAATTGATTTCTTCCATGTTGATAACGCCTTTCAATAGGGAGCACACTATTTCTTTGTTCTACAGATTAAGTCCTAGCACCCTTTTCCTTACTCATCCTAGGCGGCTGATTGTCTTCCTTTGTTTCTGCAGGTTTGTTGTTGTCACTGGTTGTACATTTGACAAACTTGATGGGTTCTTCGTCTCTTGGCTTCCCACTACTTGATCCCTCTTCATAACCCAAACCAGTTTTTAGCTTTGGATTCCTTTGCTGATTCAGAATGGTGGCTAATCCTTCTGAGGCTCTGATACTTGACAGATTCTGATTATACAAGGCTTGAAACTTCTCCATCTCTTTCCTAGTTTTCACTACTTCTTGTTCTAATGCTTCACATCTTGCCTTGTTTTCTGATAACCATCGTTTCAGAATATCTTCGATTTTCTTTGCCTCTTCTAATTCTACTTTTAGTAGGACAAGGTATTCATTAGGTTCTTTACTGTCTTTCTCGAACTGTATCAACAATTGTCTTTGCTTTCTGTTCTTGATTCTTAGTCTGTAAATCTCTTCTAGTGCACTGATCAGTTCTCCTTCCATGTCAACCACAGCTTCTTCTTTATTAACATCACTCCCTGTGCTATTATTATCATAGTCCTCTTTGGCCATAAGTATGAATTCATTTAATTTATCTTCAATAGATGAGTCATTGTCTTCATCATCTGAAGGATCATCATCATTGTTTACGCAAAGACTTTTCTTCTTAAAGTTATTCTCTTTAAAGAAATTTCTGTGTTTTTACTTCTCCTCATCATCACATGTTTGATCCTTTCCTTTGTGGGGACATTTATTTGCAAAATGACCTATCCTACCACAGTTGAAACATTTGAAAGGCAGTTTACCTTTGTATTTTCCTGATCCCTTCTTCTGTCTCTTCACAAATTTCGCTTCAATTTCATCGGGTTTAGAATCCTCATTCTTGTCTGCCTTAAATGATGCTTCTCTGGAGGTGGGTTTATCTTTAACTATTCTCATTTCATATGTAGTCAATGTTCCTAGAGGTTCATCAAACTCCAAGGTTTTTAGATCATTTAGTTCTTCTATAGCAGAGACCTTCGGATTGAACATATCTGGGAGAGATCTCAAGATTTTCTGAACTAAAGAAGGTTCCTCAATTGTTTCATCAAGTTCTTTCATTGCATTTACCATTTCTTCTACTCTCAGAAAGTATTTTCCAACAGTTTCATCTTCTTTCATCTTCAGCTGTTCAAACTGCATTATGTAGGTTTGAAGCTTGGCATCCTTTACCTTCTCATTACCTTCATAACTGTTAATGAGTTTGTCCCACATTTCTTTGGCAGTTCCTAGATGCATAACTTTTATGAATTCTGCTTCTGCAAGCCCACTCAAGATAGCATTCATAGCCTTAGCATTGAAGCTAAATTTTAGTTTGTCATCCTTATTATCTAGTACAACTGGCTTTACATAACCAGTATCTACCACATCCCAAACATCCGCACCTAAATCCATTATGTAGGTTCTCATTCTAACTTTCCAGAAGGCAAAGTTTGTTCCATTGAGAAGAGGGGCCTTATTGGTTGAATTTCCTTCATGGCTTGACATGTTTAAGCTCTAGGATCTACCTTTAGTTAAAAGGGGCCGACTCTGATACCAATTGTTGAACAACTGAGAGGGGAGGGGGTGAATCAGTTGTCTACCGAGCTTGAACAATTATACTTATTTTTAATTCTTTACAAAGCACTCAATGACAATCACAATGATGCAGGGCAATAAACAATAGCATATTCAACATCAGTCACACATATGAGATACACAGAGACATATTTTCTTGAGGAAACCCATACATGGTAAAAACCTCTTCTTCTTTATATGATAAGTAATATTTACATTCTTTACATTATCATACATATGAGCACCAACTCATAATGAGGCTGCAACCTCTGTTTTGCAAGCTTCTACTTGCTGAGAGCACCAACTCTCTATTTTCTCTAGCAACTACTAGAAGGAAGCACCAAATCCCTGGTTTCTCTAGCACCAACTAGACGGAAGCACCAACTCCCTGGTTTCTCTAGCACCAACTAGAAGGAAGCTACAACTCCCTGTGCTCAAGAACTCCCTTGAACCTCTGAGGACACCAGTCCTCCCTAGCACCTCCTACCACCCTGGTTTATGAATATGAATTACTAAAACTTATTACAGTGATATAGTGGTCAACAACAACTTACCAGTCTCATCACTGTTCTGCCCGATTTCATTTCTCTGTCTTCCTCACTGTCTTCCTACACGCATCCATTTCACTTTTTTGTTCTTCTGCCTCTTGTGCTTTCTGCGCCCTTTCCATTCAATGCACCTTTTGTCTTCTGTCCATTTTAGCTGCTACACTCCACCTCCTTCTTCACACATGCATCACTCACAACAGCAACAACAACAAATCTCTTCTTTGTTCCACATTCTTATACTCCCTGTGCATCTTGTGCATGCTCTGTATGCAATGGTTCTGCATCCTCTACATGTCGAGTGCTCTACCTGTTCATCATGGAAACTCTTCACTTCTCTGTTTGTTCAGCCCATCTGTTCATCATCATTGGGTTTCATAATCAGATTCCTTCGCCTCACCATCAGTTGAGATTCTTCATCTTCTGTTACAGTCGAGCTCAACTATTTTGTTGCAGTTACAGGCTCCAATGCTCATCCGGCTGTCAATCGCCTCCATGAATAGTCTTTGCTCTACTGGAAGATCCCTTGAGACTCTTCACCTTCTTTGTCAATCACACCGAAGTGTCTTCGAGTCCTCTAGCATAAACCATCAGTGGATTCTAGCAGTTACACTGCGAGGAGCAACATTAGTCCTCCGATTGTGCCCAAATTCACTTGCACCGTTGGATTGACTCCATGGGATCTTGCATTCATTTTGGCATTCCAGTCTTTGGCATTTCGGGATCACCATGGTGGAGGATTTTAGTTCTCTCCATTTCCCAACCCCCGAAACTCCAAAAAGGAGCTTAACTCCTTCCCCCAGCTTCTGCCGATGTGACCATGGGCTGTGACCTCTTGCTTAGCCTAACCGTGTTTCACATTTATGCTTTTCGGTAATTGGGCATTCGTGTGATCAAGTTTCTTGCCTCTCCATGTCGCGGTGCAAAACTCCGAAAAAGGATCTTAACTTTGCGTACTCTTCTCTATATCTCTTCGATGATGTGACCACCAGCTGTGACCACATCCTTATTCAAAAACTGCATTTTGGAAATATCACATTTCGACACTTCGGTATTTCGGCACTCTTGTGGTGAAGTGTTTCGAAACTTCAACTCCCGGTATCCGGAACTCCGAAATGGAGTCAGATCAATGGTCCGGTATTTCAGCGTTTCTCTTTTCAGTGAATAGACATTTTGCGACTTTGGGTTTCGCGATTTCGGGACTCCTGAGATGAAGAGTCTTCATTCTTGACTCCTCCTACTCCTGGTATCCGAAACTCCGAAATGGAGTCAGATCAACGGTCCACGATCTCCCTTTGATCAACGATTCATATTAGATCGCGGTTTCGCATTTTGCGATTTCGGCATTTTTCCCTTCGAGTCATCGTGAACCCAACATTATAAAATACACAATCTCCGAAGTGATCGGACGGTTCACATAACCCACTGAGATGGATGGTTGACAGGATTTCAATGTTTTTTCCTTTCAAGTTTTTGAGACTCACAATGGTCCCTTTCGGCATTTTGGAGTTCGATACATCGTGATGGTGGAGTCTTTGCTTGCTATGTAAAACCCCGAAATAGAAAGTTCCGATGTGATGTACACCTACTGATGTCACACGTGGATTGACACGTGTCAAATAGCTTCCATGTGTCACTCTGATTCATGACTTACATGTGCCTGAAATGTTGAATCAAATTGACACTTGTCATTTGCCTGTTTGTGCCACGTGTCCTTAGCTGACGTGGTTTGCTGACTTGGTTTGTTGATGTGTCTGTTTCAGGATTTCGCATTTCGACACTTTGGGACTCCTGATGACGAAGGGTCCTTGTCGCTCCATCTCCTCCTTGTCACTCCATCTCCCGGTAACCAAAATCCTGGTATTCAACTCTCTGAGTGATGCGCCTTTTTTGGGTTTTCGGGATTTCGCATTTCGGCACTTTGGGACTCTTGATGATGAGAGTTTTTGACATCTCGATCTCTCGGTAACCAAAATCCCGATATTCAATACTCTGAGTGGTGCGTCTGTTTCTGGTTTTCAGGATTTCGCATGTCACCTTGCTCGTTAAAGAGCGTGCAGGTTCTCCTGGATCCAACGCCGGTCAGACCTCTAGCTCATATCTGACGCTCATCGAGAATTCTCCTGAATCCAACGCCGCATACTCTGATCTTGCCATCAATGACAATCTAACCTGCCTGAAAACTTGCCAACACTTCCTATCTTCTAGGAATATCAAAGTTCCAGACTATTTACAAATTGCTACAAGGTAGGGAAGTTACCCTCACGGATCTAAAGGAAAACCTCCACATGGCCCAAAATCATATGAAGCAACAAGATGAACAACAATGCTCCAAAAGGGTTTTCCAAGAGGGTGATCATGTGTTTCTCTGAATCCAACCTTACAAGAAAAAATCACTCAAAGCTCAGGGCCATCACAAGTTGGCACCCAAATTTTATGGCCCCTCTTAGATTCTCAAACACATTGCTCCAGTTGCCTACAAACTTGCACTTCTAGTTGCCTTCAAAATACATCTGGTGTTCCATGTTTCCCATTTAAAGAAATTGGCGGGTCAGAATTGTCGAGTTCAAACCATCCTACATGAACTAGATGAAGAAGGATCCATTTAGCTGCAACCATAATCTATCCTCAACACGTGAGAGCATCACCTATGGGGCCGAAATATCAAAGAAGTGCTAATCAAATGGAAGGACACATCTCCATAGGATGCAACGTGGGAACCAAATGCCATACTGCAACAATTTCCGCATCTTCAGCCTTGAGGACAAGGCTGCTTTTGAAGGGGGAGGGCATGTTAGGATCCATCCCTAACCCCTCGTAGTTGGTCATTATTTAGTTGTCATTGTAATAAGTGGTCAACCCTCATTATTATCGGGACCACAAGTAGTTAGGAGGTTGGTTAGTGGAATGTTATAAAGTAGTTATGGATAACACATAGTATTGGCCCATGGTATTGCCCCATGGTATTTTTTGTTGTGAACTGTATTTAAAGAATGCATCTCTCCATTGTAGGTTGTTGAGATTATTTTAAGAGATCTACTCATTTGGAGGTTTCCCCCTCGAAGAGGCAAGTGAACTACATTTTCTGTGATATCAATATTCTATTTCTTCTCTATATTTGATGTTCCTATTACTTGTGCATTATATCTACTTGTTCTGTTAACTGTTCTAGATATATCACACTCTCCAAAGCTCCATTTATCATTCCTTCTGACTTTAATAAGGATTATGTCCTTATCTCTTTTCTTTAGATGTGTCTATCATATGACTGCTAGTCCAACAAGGGGATGACAAGTGAGATCATGTAATCTATTATGTGGGGAAAATATGTTAGGACCTCCTATGAATTACAATCATGAAGAGAAATTATCCCTTTCCTTGGTTCACCTAGTCCAAAAGCTATGCCATTTCTTTTTTTTGAATCACGAAAGTCATAGAAAATTTCAACCCCATGTAGTACTTTCTTAGCCAACAACAGATCAATGGAAAATTTTCCCAGTGGATCATAATTCTCCAAGAATTGAATCTAGAGTTCAATAATACTAAGAGTAAGAAGGCGCCCATCCTCACTGAGTTTCTTAGTGACTTATTGTCCTACACCAAGGATCCACTAGTGAACGAAAACTCCCTGTATTAGTATCTATTTCGATATCGTCCGATGATTCATGGTACTAAAATAATCTCACCTACTTGTGCACTTAAAATTTCAGCCCACATATATCCGGTTTGATTGTTGTGTATCCATCACTAATCCCCTTGGTATCTCCTCACATGGGATGCTATTTATTACCAAAGAGTGGACACTATCCCGAGGCATTGTCTCACACTCGAGGAAGTCGAACGGGTCATGAATGATTTCCATAGCAGTGCACGTGGAGGACATTTGTTACGAATGTATACTTCTCAAAAGGTGCTTTGTTCCAATTATTTTTGACCTACCCTCTTCAACGAATACATTCAGTAAGTCAAGCAATGCACAAAATGCTAAATGTTCACTCACAAAACTTGAGTTCCACCAGCTCCCTTGCACCCAATCATTACTACCATTACCTTCTATAAGTGGGGCATAAACTTATTAACATATAATCCACCATCCAACAATGGCCACAAGTACATCATTATGGCCATTTATTACTTTACCAAGTGGACTAATGCCATGCCAAATTTCAACAATACAATGGACAGTGCCACTCACTTTTTCTTTAACCACTTCATTACTCATTTTAGGGTCCCCCAATAGCTAGTGTTAGACCATAGAGAACACTTTAATATTGAAGTGTTTCAGGAATTTTCATCCCTCCTTGGATTCACCCATGAATTCTCTTCTCCATACTATCCATAGTCAAATGGCCAAGTTGAATCCATCAATAAAGTCCTCAAAACCATGCTACAACGGACAATTTATAAGCAAAAAACCAATTGGAACCACATGCTTTTCTCTACACTTTGGTCCTATTAGACCATAATCAAAATTTCCACAAGATTTACTCCCTTCCACCTCGTCAACAGTATGGAAGCTATCTTACCCATCGAATGCAAGATATCAAATCTCCAGAAAATAGTTGAACTATTGTTGGATACCACCCCTCTCGAACAATACCTTGTTGCCTTGGAGAGCATAGATGAAAAACGATGCTCTTTGTTACAAGATAATGAAGCAGCCAAATTTTTTTCCAAGGCGACATTTGATCACCAAGTTTTCCTTCATTCGTTTAATGAGGGTGACCTTGTTTTGACCTATGACATCACTCACGATACCCTAGGACCAAGAAATTTCAAAACACTTTGGTGAGGTCCCTTTATCATAAAGCATTGCTTCACTCCGGGAGCACACATCCTTTCTTGCCTTGAGGATGGCATTTTTAAAGACCCTGCTAATGGGTTGTACTTAAAGAAATTTTACCCTTGAGTAACCATCTACGCTAACCCGTTGTCGTTTCTACATTCTTGTTTGTAAAAACATATTCTAATATTTTTTAAGATTTTTTATGAACATTCACTCTTTTTAAACTCTCCTAATCACTTGTACCATCCCTCTTTGTCAAATGAATAATTCACCATCATACCACATCATTTTTTCCAATGGTGCTAGTCGATGGATTCAAAATCTCATCTCTGTGGCTTGGGATATTTATCCACCTTCACACATACTGCTCTAGTCAAACAACATATGATTAGGTATATATATGAATAACCAAGTAGAACATGATGCTATGATTGACCTACTGGTTGACACTACTCAACTCCATATCTGTCACTTCAATGCATTCTTAGATTATAAACTTCTCATCTCATAATTGAATAATGTTTACCATGTTCATGATCCTTTCCTGTTTAGAAAATACCTTCAAGTAAAACTTATGTTAGGGAGTTTTGAATCCATCACTTTCATACATGTTCCTAGAAGTGGAAATCAATTTGTAGACAATATTGCAAATGGAATTTTAGATTGGCACATATCAGATTAGAACATTAATTTTCATGATTTATCTCATCAATATAAGCATGTTTTTATATTATCATCTGAATATGCAAAGCATGTAAAATAAAGTATATAAATAAAAAATGCATCAATTGCATCATAAAAACAAGTGGAGAGTCATAAAGAGTTTATATATATATGGGTACATCAATACATCCGATTATCCCTCACTATATCCACGCCATCACAATATATGTGTGATATACAAAAAATGTGGGCCTTGCCTCTTTAAATGTGGAATATACAAAAATGCGAGCCATGCACATATACAAAAACACTTCATATCTATATAATATCCACTATGATGGAAAAATATATAGGTATCCCCAAGCTACAGGTTCTCCACCTACGACCTCGACCCCTCCTACTACTCCAACTCCCCCTCCTGGAGGCCTCTTTTGTCATATGGAAGAAACACCTTCCACTTCTGCTCGCCTCATCAATGGGTTCCACTTTGGAGAAATACTGGTACATGAATCAATGACCTCCTCATCCAAGTCTACCCACCCAACCTCAAACCACCACCATAAGTCAACCAACTACACTTGGAGTGTGGTTGCCTCCTGCGCTATGCCTCCCTCCCCAAGGTCCACTCACCGCCTTTGGTGAGCTAGCCTTAGCCCCTCATTGTCCTGACCACATTGTTGCCACACTCTCTCTAGCCCCCCTAGGCCTACTGTTGTTGGTCTCTCTCCCACTTCCAGTGCAAGCCCATCCCTCACAATAGGGACATCCCAACCCTGGGGTCCCATATTTGCAAACACAAAAAACACATTACCCATTAGACATGTGCCATATATATAAAACCATAAGTAAAGAAATAATAGGCATGATAAATAAAGTAGAAATAAAATCACATAACATACTCACCCATCGGACCCTAGGCCTCACCTAGAGGAAGCACCATCTCAGGATCATGTCTGTAGTCCATATCCACATATGAGTACTCCAAGATTATTTGTGGTAGTTTTATCCACCAACGTCGGTATCGGGGAGTGAAATATTGCCCTAGCTCCCCCTTCCCTTATGGACAAGGATATCTCCTCATCATCTCATATGAGGATATATCTGCCCCATCGCCTCTAGGTATATCTGCTTAAATAAGTAACAACACAGGACTGAGTCAAAGGTAAATTCCCCATATTGACATGCCAAACACCACATCAATTGTGAAAACATAGCCATACTCATCATAGAGGCTGAGACATAGTGTCTCTACTAGATCATTTTCCCCATAATGGTCATTTGGGGGTCAATAATCCTTTCTGTAACTAAGGATCCATAGATCCTCGCCACTAGGGATGCCACCGCTCGAGTGGCTAGATCTTGTATATCAGAAATTTGGATTGCCCTTCCTCTCACCACCTCATTACCTTAGATAAGTCGTGGATGGTCCTTGTGCCATCTATGCATGGCCTAAGATCCAACATTTCCCCTCAAAATGGGATCCCAGTCAACAAATACAAGTCTACCTCGGTAGAAAACTCCACCCTTTGCCCTCATACCACTAAATCCCAATTGTTGGGCCTCCATGTGTCCACCAAAAACCCGAATAAATCCTCCTTGGAGTGTAGTATAATGCATTCTAGGTATTTGATAAGGCCATAATGAGCCAACTTAATGCAATTTGTAGGGTTCTCATGAACTTTCTCTCGCAGGACCTCATAGTCCCTCTTGTTCCACTAAATGGGCACACCTCTCCGCTATACTAAAACTCGTCAACATACATAACCAAAGATCTCAATTAGTTTGGGATCATTTCATCTATTGGTGAGATTTACACTATGGTTGAACATGTTTGATCATGATTGACCATATTTGACTATGGTTGAACATGGTTGGTCATGTCTAACTATGGTTGACCATGTTTGACCCTGTTTGGTAAAGTTTGACTTTAGTTGACCAAGATTGACTATGGTTGAGAATATTCATTGTGGTTGACTTTGGTTAACCATAGTTCACTTTGGATGACCATGTTTAAGTATGGTTGTTTGTAGTTGACCATGGTTGACTATGTTTGACCATAATTGACCATGGTTGACAATGTTTGACTATGTTTGGACATGGTTGTCTATGGTTAATCATGCTTGACTATTAGTTACTATGGTTGACCATGTTTGTCTTTATTTGACCATTTTTTGATATGGTTGACTATTTTTAACTATGGTTGACCATGTTTAACTATGGTTAGTTATGGTTGACTTCGGTTGATTATGGTTATCCATGTATAATTATGATTAACTCTTGTTGACCATGTCTAACAATGGTTAACTATGTGACCCTAATTGACTATGGTTGACCTTGTTTGATGATGATTAACTATTGTTGACCATACCTGACCATGGTTGACTATGGTTAACCATGTGTCACCATGATTTACATGGTTGACTTTTGTTGACTATATTTGACTATGGTTGACTTTAAATTAACCATGGAAGGATATGTTTGACCATAGTTGACTATCTTTGACCATGTTTAACTATGATTAACTATGTTTGACTTTATTTCCACATTTTTTATAATGGTTGATTTTGGTTGGCCATGGTTGACCATTATTGGTGATGTTTGACAATGGTTAATGATGTTTGACTTTGGTTGACCATGGTTGACCAAGTTTGATTATATTTAACCATGGTTAATGTTGTTTGAGCATGGCTAACAACGTTTATCTCTGGTTGACCATGGTTGATGATGGGTGACGATGGTTGATAAGGGTTGAGTATGTTTAACTATCATTGGCCATGGTTGACTATGATTGACCATGTTTACTTATTATTAATAATTTTTGAAAATGTTTAATTATTGTTGATAATGGTTGACTATGGTTGACCATGTGTGACTATGGTTGGCCATGTTTCACCATGGTTGACCATGGTTAACCATGGTTAACCATATTGACTAAAGTTAAAAATAGTTATGACTTTGGTTGAGTATGGTTGGGCATTGTTAATTATGGTTGATAATGGCTAATTATTATTAATATAGTAGACTGTGTTATTATGGTTGACCATTGTTGACTATGGTTGATTAAGGTTGATTTTTGTTGACTATGGTTGACTTTGGCTAATTATGGTTCTTAGTGGTTAACTATGGTTGATTATATATTAAGTATGGGTGTCTTTGGTTAATTGTGGTTGAGTATGATTGATTATGGTTGAAAGTGTTTGACTATGTTTAACTATGTTTTAGTGTGGTGGAAGCTTGCTTATTGTTAAAAATAGGTGGCTATGGTTGAGTATTATGGTTGGATTTCGTTGAATATAACTCATAATGGTTAACTATGGTTGATTGTAAGTTGACTCTAGTTAATTTTGGTTGACTTTAGTTAACAATGGCTAAATATTTTATGTGGATACTTTTTGTTGACTTTGGTTAACAATTATTGACTATGTTATGTGGTTAAATTTGGTCGACTTTTGTTAACAATGGTTGATTACGTTATGCAATTGTGTGAGGTACCAGATCTATTATAATAGTTGAAAACAAAAATATTGCAAAGAATAATAGTGGAATAACACAATAGATGAAACCACAATACCAAAGTAATACCTTTATTGATAGGAAACAATGTTCACTTGCCTCTTCGAGGGGGAAACCTCTAGTAGAGCAACGCTCTATTACAATAATTATCAAGAAAAAACTTCTCATGCCCTCGACTCCGATATATACTAAATCTATCTATCAAAAGAACAATCTAGAGGAAGAACTTCTAGAAACAAAAGCTTCTATTAGGTCTTCTTACATTTGACTTATTCTTCCTTATTACTAGGCCTTATTAATATTGGCCTTTATTACATGGAAAATATATTATTCTACCTACGTGAGGGGTTAGGGAGGTTATATCCCTAACATGCCCTCCCCATTAAAAAACAACCTTGTCCTCAAGGCTCGAGATGAGGAAATTGTTGCAGAATGGTAGCTGGCTCCTAGGTGGCATCAACTGGATTTGTATCTTTCCACTGGATTAACACTTCCTTGATGGTGCGATGATGGAGACGATGCTCTCGTTGGTCCAATATTGCTTGTGGCTGCAACCATATGGTGCCTTCTTCATCCAACTCGGGAAGACTGGTTTGAGTTTTTCACTTAGTTCCAATCACCTTCTTTAAGCAAGAGACATGAAAAACATGATGGAGCTTAGAATGAATGGGAAAAGATAACTGATAGGCCACCTATCCCATGCGCTTGAGAAATGTACAAGGACCATAAAATTTGGGTGCCATTTTCTAACCATGGTCATCCTTGAGTGAATTATTCTTATAAAGTTGTAGTCGAAGAAACAACTAGTCCCCTTCATCAAAATGACGTTCTGAGTGACCTTGATCTACTTGTTGCTTCATGCAATTCTGAGCCATGACCAAATTCTCTTTGAGGGTACAGAGAATAGCTTCTCGAACTGTAAGATTTTGGTCAACCGCCTGGACCTTCGAGACGCTGGGCATGTATGATAGAACTGAAGGTGGATTTTGTCCATATACTGCTTCAAAAGGAGTCATCAATAGTTGTATGGTAAGAAGTGTTTTACCACCATTCAACTAGGGTTAACCATTAAGCCCACTGATTTTTCCGTTTAGATGAAAAACACCTCAAATATGTTTCCAAACACTTGTTGACAACTTCAGTTTGACCATCAGTTTGGGGATGATAGACAGTGCTGAGATGCAAGTGTGTGCCTTGTATCTTGAACAATTCTTGCCAAAAATTGCTGGTAAAAGTGGGATCTCTGTCGGAAACAATATAATGAGGCTTGCCATGAAGCTTGAAGATATGATCCATGAAAACTTGATCCATAGTGGAGGCGGTGAATGGGTGTTGAAGAGAACATAAATGATCATATTTGGAAAGATGATCAACTACCACCATGATGACAGACTTATTTCCCGATTTAGGTAAGCCAACAATGAAATCCATAGATATATCCCTCCAAATAGCGGGTGGGATTGGAAGCGATTGTAGTGTGCCCACGGCTTTGACTGTTTACTTAAATACAATTTCTTTTGTATCGAATCTCATTATTGTGCCAAGATCACCCTGGGGAAACTGGAGAAATATCTTGTAATTGTTGGATCAAACTCGAAATTTTGGGATCTTGTAGTCATTCCTAGTGAGAAACTTGGAGCCAATACGGTACAATGAAGGAGAGGGAAAAAAGGGACCCTTCATATTCATATTTTCTTGAAAGAGCATCAACAACCACATTATCTTTTCCTTTCTTGTAAATGATATTATAATCATATCCAAAGAGCTTAGTCACCCATTTTTGTTGCTCCTGGGATGAAAGACATTGCTCCAGAAAATACTTGAGGCTCTGATGATCTATCTTAATTTGGAAGTGTTTCCCCAATATATAAGGGCACCAACAATCCACTGTATGTAGAATAGCCAACATTTCCTTTTCACGAATTGATTGGCCCAAATGTCACTCTGACATTTGTTTACTGGTAAAGGCCAAAGGCCAACCATATTGCATAAGGAATGCTCCAATTCCTCTCCTAGAAGCGTCACATTCTAGGACAAAGGTCTTTGTGAAGTCAATAAGGGTCAATATAGGAGTGTTGCACATAGTCGCCTTCAAGCTTAAAAGGA
Organism: Picea engelmannii; assembly: GCA_009831015.1. NCBI lineage: Eukaryota > Viridiplantae > Streptophyta > Pinopsida > Pinales > Pinaceae > Picea > Picea engelmannii. The sequence continues at coordinate 876,092 of ML780418.1, read as the reverse complement.
ATGATAAACTGTTGGAGTCCAAGTGAAAAAAATATTTTTAAGGAGAGAAGTGAGAGGCACCACAATCTTTCCATAATTCTTAACAAACTTACGATAATATCCTGTTAAACCTAGAAAACCACACAAGCTTTTGAGTTTCTTAGGGTGAGGCCAATCCTACATAGCGTCAATCTTCCTAGGATCCACCCTGACACCCACCTTGCCAACAATATGAACCAAGTACTCAACTTCCAAGGCTCCAAAATCACATTTAGATTGTTTGAGGAAAAGTTGGTGTTGAGAGAGTAGATGAAGAACTCGATCCACATGAGCAAGATGGGTTGTCCAGTTTTTACTATAGATGAGAATATCATCAAAGAAAATTAAGACAAAATAATGGAGAAACGAATGAAAGATATGATTCATGAGGCTTTGGAAAGTGGAGGGAGAATTACACAATCCAAAGGGCATGACCAAGAACTCATAGTGGCCCACATGAGTTAGAAATGAGGTCTTAGGAATGTCAATCTATTTCATATGTATCAGGTGGTAGCCAAAACGAAGATCAAGTTTAGTAAAGAATTGGGCACCACTTAATTCATCCAAGAGATCGTCAATGTCAAGAATGGGAAATTTGTATTTGATGGTGAGTTTGTTGAGGGTGTGAAATTTAGGACACATGTGCCAAGAGCCTTCTTTCTTAAGTAACATGACCACATGAGAAGAATAGGGGCTAGTACTAGGACGAATAATGCTTGTGGAGAGAAATTCTTGAACAATTTTTTAATTTAATTTTTCTGGGAAAAGGGATGATGATAGGGATGAAAATTGAGAGGAAGGCTACCAGGTACGAGGGGAATGAAATGATCATGAAAACCATGGGAAGGAGGAAGTCCCTGAGGAGTGGAAAAAAGAAATTGATGTTTGGAGAGGATGGATTGGAGGTCAAGAGGCACAAAGGGTGTCTCAGTGTCTTGAATGGAATTGAGTTGTGCAATAATGGTGGAATGACATTTTTTGAGGAGCTTTTCCATGCGATGGGAATTGATGATATCAGGGGAACCTGCTGTGATTCCTTGGAATTTATATAGTTGGCCCTCTTGGTTGAATTGCATGGTTAATTCCTTAAAATCCATGAGAATGGGACCCATAGTCATTAACCATTCTTAACCCAACACAATTTCACAACCACCCATGTCGATAGAAAACATATGATATTTCATGTGGTATTGACCAATTTGGAGATGCTCATTTTCACAACGCCCCCCATATTTCATGGACCTATCATTGAAAATCATGATTTGAAAGTTGTTGACTGCTTAGATATAGCAATTAGTTTCTTGGGCAATGCGGTGATGAATACAATTATGGGTGTTCCTGCTGTCAACGAGGATTATAACCTTCCGATGCTTAATGTAACCAATGAACTTGAGGGTTTGGGGAGTAGAGAAGCTAGTGAGATAATTCGGGGAAATTACCGGTTCAACTTCTAGGGGGTGTGAGTGTGGAGTCAGGTTAGTGTGTTCAAGTGATTCGATCATAGGGGGAGTCTTAACCACTTCTTCAGAAACATACTTAGAGATGGCCATAAAAAAATTGTTCCTTACACTTGTGCCCAGGAAAATGTTTTTCATCACAATTATAACAAAGGCCCTTGAGTTGGTGTTCAATCATTTCTTCCCAGGTCAATTTTTGGATCTTTAGTGGAGTGGAAGGAGGACTGAGAGTGACTGGTTTAGTGTGAGGAATAAAGGAGGGTTTTCTGGTTTGAGAAGAGACAACATGTTTTACTTCCTTAGATATTTTAGTAGCTTCCACCCAAATATGGGGGCGATCCATGAGGATGTGGGCACATATCTCATTCTTGAGGCCACTGATAAATCATTCTTTGAAAAAAGAATCAGACATGCCCTCAGTGCGAAAAACCAATCACTCAAAAGCATCTATAAAGTCTTCAACTGTACCAGATTGTTTCAACTTTGTCAAACAACCTAAATGGTTGGTGTTGGTGTCAAATCGTTCATAAAGATATGAAACAAATTATGTCCAAGGCACATACACTTGGAAAACATTTTTTCTCCTTTTCCACCATTGCCAACGTTCTTGATCTAGATGGAGAACACCATACCGGAGTTTGGCCAACTCATTCGTAATGCTGTACAAAGAGAAATAATGTTCCATTTGAGTTACCCAACCAGTGGGAATCGAGCCATCAAATTTTTTCACATCCATGCACATAAGACGCAGGTCACGCTCAAAGTGATGATGCTGAAAATTTTGGGAATTGGAGGAAGTTTCACCTTCAGGGTGCAAAGGTGGGTTAGAGGAGGTAAGGTCTCCAATGATATTCAGCTTGGTGCAGATATGGCCAATGAAGGATGCAGGTTGGGTAGAGAGTTCATGTTTTAGGGTTTCCATTTTTTCGTCAATGGTGGAATACATGTTTTTATTGATGGTGGTAATATTGGCATTGAGTTGCCGCACTTCCTATTGGGTCTCTGTGAAAGAAGAGGACAAAGGATTGAGGTAGGCTTCAAGGTATTTTCTATGGGTGTGGGCCATGATTAAGGGGGGAACAGAAAGGTGTCAGGTAAAATTACGACAAGTACATGCACAAGAAATGCAAGATCAGAGAATCTACCTAACCTAACATCATTGGGAAACTATCATCTGACCAAGTCTAAAGGGTTCAAAAGAAGGTTTAATAATTTCTATAAGAAGTTGGTTATAAGAAGTTCTGGTAACCTCCCTGTTTTACCCTATTCAATTCCTAGTTTCACTATGACTTGATGCCCAACGACTACTCACGGATTATCATAGACTCTCTCAATACCATCAACTGCAAGCTTGTTTGGATTCTTGTAGGTATGCCATGTTTCATCCTGTGAGTTAACACACTTACAGATAAAAAAATTAAATGCATAAATAAAATTAATGAACATATGATCAAAGGGTTTAATGCAATGATTCATGCTGTGGTCAAACTGTCCATAGCTTCTCGTATACTTCTACTCCTAAATCTCTAGTCATGCACACTATACACACAATAAATGGGGTCCCAATATAATTGCAGGAAAACAAAATCAATTTAATGTAGAATGGATTTATATAGCATTTTGAGAAATAACCTTATCAATACTTGGGATCTCTGCCTACTTTAGTCCACATACCTGAAAATTATTGCTAACATAAAAGCAATCTTAAAAATAAATAAATAAATAAATCTATATAAAAGAAATACATACATATATTTACATTAGTCCTGCAGACACAATGGGTTTAGGGGGCCCTTCCTTTCCATGTGTTGCAGGTTCACATGCTTACAATCAAGTGAACACCAACTCTAAGAGGAAAACATGTTTTTCACTATTCCAACAAAAAAAAGAGTAATACAATACATCAACGATTTTATTCTTGTAGATGGTAATATTCTATTACTAGTCTCTTATTCATTACAAAAGAATGATCATAATGACAATTGTCTCTTTCTCAGAACCCTATTAGGCTTACTTATACATGAAATCCATGGAGGAATGGATAAAACCGAATTCCCTAACTCAGATTTTGGTTAAAACCAATTTTACAATTTTTGGAATGAAATCACAAAAATCTGGGTTTTTCATCAATTTCGGTAGATTTGAGTTAGGGATCCACCCATATCTTCCAAACCAATTCGAATTTTGAAAACATTTCCACATATTACTGAAAATTTCACCTTCTAGACAAAATCCATATCTTAAAATTTCAAGATCTACCTTCATCTGCACAGAAATTGAGGCACAAGTTGGTAGTTTGAGATTTTTACTAATTTTTGCAGAATTGTTCCTCCACATGCCAACTTCTCTCTAGAAAAAACCCATTTCTCTGATTTTCCTCTAGAAGCGTGCCAATATTTCAAACTATAATCTGGAACCAGATGATTGTGTTGGTACTGGATGATTGTAGGATGTTGGTAGCAGATGGATATTTTTGGGTACAAGTACCGGATGACTTCTGATGCAGGTACTGGATGGTTTCTAGAATGTTCTAGTGTAGGTAATGGATGACTTGGAATGTTCCAGTGCAGGTATCATATGACTTCCAGTGTGAGTACTAGATGACCTGGAGCGCTGTCTTAGAACCCTATCTTTATACGATTTCCAAAACAAGGTAATTAGAGGGATTAGTGCACATTAATAATGATTCTAATTATTAATAAACCATAAAAACCATAGTTAAAAATTAATTATCTCATGTACACCAAGAAGTGGTTAAGAGAGTATAACAATGAGCAAAATGGGTGGATTACTTATGCTTTCAAGGAAAAATGATCGATATATGAGGCAAAAATGAGGTAACTGTAGATGTCAAAAGGGAGACCCAAAAAATGAGTTAGGTGGGACCACACATAAAATAGGTTATGGGTGAAGAGTATCACGATGATCAGGGTGACGAGGGGAATCCAATGGGGCAAGTCCCAAATAAGGGGGCTGGAAGGGGTTCGGGTCCATGGGAAAAACAATTTGCTGAAAAATGATAGGTATGACTGCAATCAACACGAAGAGAGGAATCCAATGGGATAAGGATCAAATAATGGTGCTAGTAGGATCCAAGCTTTTTTTTACTCCTACGGAGTTATACTTTGATCTGAAGAATACTGCACTGTTGAAAGGCCCAAATTCTTAACAAGAAAAAATTTGTAGTAATTTCACAACTAGAATGCAGGAGGTAAAGTTGCACGAGAATAGATCTTGTATGTTCTATTTCTATTTCCATCCCAAGGTTTAGGGTGGTCAACAATGTGCACTTAAGTACCACCTGTATTTCCTGCGTGTATGCTTCCCCTACCGTGGATTTATGTGTTGAACGACATATATTTGTAGCTTTAAGACGTCGGAATATGTCTCTACATTGAAAAAAATAACCCACAATTTTCTGCCAAGGAAAGTGTTATGATACCACTATTAAGGTACTAGATCTATTATGATAGTTGAAAACATAAATATTGCAGAGAATAAAAACGGAACAACACAATATATGAAACCAAAACACCAAAATGATACCTTTATTGATAGGAAACAATGTTCACTTGCTTCTTCGAGGGGGCAACCTCCAACAGAGAAACACTCTATTACAATAATTCTCAAGACAAAACTTCCCATCCCCTCGACTCCTATTTATACTAAATATATCTATCTATCAAAAGAACAATCTAGAGGAAGAACTTCTAGAGGCTGAAGCTTCTATTAGGTCTTCTTACATTTGACTTAATCTTCCTTATTACTAGGCCTTATTAATATTGGCCTTTATTACATGAAAAATATATTATTCTACCTACGTGAGGGGTTAGGGAGATTAGGTCCCTAAAAAATTGATTTTGATTAATAATGGTTGACTATGATTCACTATGTTTGAATTAAGTTGACTATGGTTGACATTGGTTGTCTTTGGTAATCATGGTTGATGATGGTTGATTTTGAGCAACAATGGTTGACTCTTTGACATTTCAAGAGAAATAATGTAAGATATTGAGTTCAATATTATGTCATATTGGGTCAATATGGTTGACTTCAAGATTATGTTATAGTGTGACAATAAGAGGTTGACTTTAATATTATATAACATTGTGACATGAAGAGGTTCACTTCAATATTTTGTCACATTATGACATGAAGAGTTTGAGTTCAATATTATGTCACATGTGATGTTATGGTTGACCTTAATATTATTCCACATTGTGACATTAATATGTTGACCTAAATTTTACGGTAATTTATAACATTAAGTGGTTGAATTCAAAATTATATCACATTGGAACATAGGGCCTTTTCCAAAATGTCTGCATAGAGCTAGCGAGAAAAAAGGTTTTGATCTCTTTTTTAAACCCACCACCTAGAGTCACTGTGTATCAAGGGATTTTCACACTCACTCTCCCCAAACTTGTGTTGTTGATTTTTCAATAGACAAGGTTAAGCATGAAGTTCATTCCATTTTATAATTTGACTTAATCATAACCAATAATATTACGACAACCAAGATCACAAGAAGAAACACCATGCACAAGAACACAAGAAGTATCATGGGAAACCCTTCTCAACAAGGGAATAAAAACTAGCCAAATCCTTTGATATATTCTTTAAGAGAAAGACATTCACCACCAAGAAAAACTAGAAGAAAAGAGTGTGCTTGCAAACCCTAGAAGACTAGTGCCCAAGAGAGGTGCACACTTTTCCCAAGTAGATGTACTTGCTGAAATTTCCAAACTCACACAAAAGATATGATTCCTCAATGGGGAATTTACCTTTACTTATATTAGACTTGACTTGTCAACAAAAGTGTCTATTGGCACAACAGGGC
>ML780418.1:854013-866984 GCA_009831015.1 Picea engelmannii | reverse complement strand
TTGTAGTTGACCATGGTTGACTATGTTTGACCATAATTGACCATGGTTGACAATGTTTGACTATGTTTGGACATGGTTGTCTATGGTTAATCATGCTTGACTATTAGTTACTATGGTTGACCATGTTTGTCTTTATTTGACCATTTTTTGATATGGTTGACTATTTTTAACTATGGTTGACCATGTTTAACTATGGTTAGTTATGGTTGACTTCGGTTGATTATGGTTATCCATGTATAATTATGATTAACTCTTGTTGACCATGTCTAACAATGGTTAACTATGTGACCCTAATTGACTATGGTTGACCTTGTTTGATGATGATTAACTATTGTTGACCATACCTGACCATGGTTGACTATGGTTAACCATGTGTCACCATGATTTACATGGTTGACTTTTGTTGACTATATTTGACTATGGTTGACTTTAAATTAACCATGGAAGGATATGTTTGACCATAGTTGACTATCTTTGACCATGTTTAACTATGATTAACTATGTTTGACTTTATTTCCACATTTTTTATAATGGTTGATTTTGGTTGGCCATGGTTGACCATTATTGGTGATGTTTGACAATGGTTAATGATGTTTGACTTTGGTTGACCATGGTTGACCAAGTTTGATTATATTTAACCATGGTTAATGTTGTTTGAGCATGGCTAACAACGTTTATCTCTGGTTGACCATGGTTGATGATGGGTGACGATGGTTGATAAGGGTTGAGTATGTTTAACTATCATTGGCCATGGTTGACTATGATTGACCATGTTTACTTATTATTAATAATTTTTGAAAATGTTTAATTATTGTTGATAATGGTTGACTATGGTTGACCATGTGTGACTATGGTTGGCCATGTTTCACCATGGTTGACCATGGTTAACCATGGTTAACCATATTGACTAAAGTTAAAAATAGTTATGACTTTGGTTGAGTATGGTTGGGCATTGTTAATTATGGTTGATAATGGCTAATTATTATTAATATAGTAGACTGTGTTATTATGGTTGACCATTGTTGACTATGGTTGATTAAGGTTGATTTTTGTTGACTATGGTTGACTTTGGCTAATTATGGTTCTTAGTGGTTAACTATGGTTGATTATATATTAAGTATGGGTGTCTTTGGTTAATTGTGGTTGAGTATGATTGATTATGGTTGAAAGTGTTTGACTATGTTTAACTATGTTTTAGTGTGGTGGAAGCTTGCTTATTGTTAAAAATAGGTGGCTATGGTTGAGTATTATGGTTGGATTTCGTTGAATATAACTCATAATGGTTAACTATGGTTGATTGTAAGTTGACTCTAGTTAATTTTGGTTGACTTTAGTTAACAATGGCTAAATATTTTATGTGGATACTTTTTGTTGACTTTGGTTAACAATTATTGACTATGTTATGTGGTTAAATTTGGTCGACTTTTGTTAACAATGGTTGATTACGTTATGCAATTGTGTGAGGTACCAGATCTATTATAATAGTTGAAAACAAAAATATTGCAAAGAATAATAGTGGAATAACACAATAGATGAAACCACAATACCAAAGTAATACCTTTATTGATAGGAAACAATGTTCACTTGCCTCTTCGAGGGGGAAACCTCTAGTAGAGCAACGCTCTATTACAATAATTATCAAGAAAAAACTTCTCATGCCCTCGACTCCGATATATACTAAATCTATCTATCAAAAGAACAATCTAGAGGAAGAACTTCTAGAAACAAAAGCTTCTATTAGGTCTTCTTACATTTGACTTATTCTTCCTTATTACTAGGCCTTATTAATATTGGCCTTTATTACATGGAAAATATATTATTCTACCTACGTGAGGGGTTAGGGAGGTTATATCCCTAACATGCCCTCCCCATTAAAAAACAACCTTGTCCTCAAGGCTCGAGATGAGGAAATTGTTGCAGAATGGTAGCTGGCTCCTAGGTGGCATCAACTGGATTTGTATCTTTCCACTGGATTAACACTTCCTTGATGGTGCGATGATGGAGACGATGCTCTCGTTGGTCCAATATTGCTTGTGGCTGCAACCATATGGTGCCTTCTTCATCCAACTCGGGAAGACTGGTTTGAGTTTTTCACTTAGTTCCAATCACCTTCTTTAAGCAAGAGACATGAAAAACATGATGGAGCTTAGAATGAATGGGAAAAGATAACTGATAGGCCACCTATCCCATGCGCTTGAGAAATGTACAAGGACCATAAAATTTGGGTGCCATTTTCTAACCATGGTCATCCTTGAGTGAATTATTCTTATAAAGTTGTAGTCGAAGAAACAACTAGTCCCCTTCATCAAAATGACGTTCTGAGTGACCTTGATCTACTTGTTGCTTCATGCAATTCTGAGCCATGACCAAATTCTCTTTGAGGGTACAGAGAATAGCTTCTCGAACTGTAAGATTTTGGTCAACCGCCTGGACCTTCGAGACGCTGGGCATGTATGATAGAACTGAAGGTGGATTTTGTCCATATACTGCTTCAAAAGGAGTCATCAATAGTTGTATGGTAAGAAGTGTTTTACCACCATTCAACTAGGGTTAACCATTAAGCCCACTGATTTTTCCGTTTAGATGAAAAACACCTCAAATATGTTTCCAAACACTTGTTGACAACTTCAGTTTGACCATCAGTTTGGGGATGATAGACAGTGCTGAGATGCAAGTGTGTGCCTTGTATCTTGAACAATTCTTGCCAAAAATTGCTGGTAAAAGTGGGATCTCTGTCGGAAACAATATAATGAGGCTTGCCATGAAGCTTGAAGATATGATCCATGAAAACTTGATCCATAGTGGAGGCGGTGAATGGGTGTTGAAGAGAACATAAATGATCATATTTGGAAAGATGATCAACTACCACCATGATGACAGACTTATTTCCCGATTTAGGTAAGCCAACAATGAAATCCATAGATATATCCCTCCAAATAGCGGGTGGGATTGGAAGCGATTGTAGTGTGCCCACGGCTTTGACTGTTTACTTAAATACAATTTCTTTTGTATCGAATCTCATTATTGTGCCAAGATCACCCTGGGGAAACTGGAGAAATATCTTGTAATTGTTGGATCAAACTCGAAATTTTGGGATCTTGTAGTCATTCCTAGTGAGAAACTTGGAGCCAATACGGTACAATGAAGGAGAGGGAAAAAAGGGACCCTTCATATTCATATTTTCTTGAAAGAGCATCAACAACCACATTATCTTTTCCTTTCTTGTAAATGATATTATAATCATATCCAAAGAGCTTAGTCACCCATTTTTGTTGCTCCTGGGATGAAAGACATTGCTCCAGAAAATACTTGAGGCTCTGATGATCTATCTTAATTTGGAAGTGTTTCCCCAATATATAAGGGCACCAACAATCCACTGTATGTAGAATAGCCAACATTTCCTTTTCACGAATTGATTGGCCCAAATGTCACTCTGACATTTGTTTACTGGTAAAGGCCAAAGGCCAACCATATTGCATAAGGAATGCTCCAATTCCTCTCCTAGAAGCGTCACATTCTAGGACAAAGGTCTTTGTGAAGTCAATAAGGGTCAATATAGGAGTGTTGCACATAGTCGCCTTCAAGCTTAAAAGGAATGATAAACTGTTGGAGTCCAAGTGAAAAAAATATTTTTAAGGAGAGAAGTGAGAGGCACCACAATCTTTCCATAATTCTTAACAAACTTACGATAATATCCTGTTAAACCTAGAAAACCACACAAGCTTTTGAGTTTCTTAGGGTGAGGCCAATCCTACATAGCGTCAATCTTCCTAGGATCCACCCTGACACCCACCTTGCCAACAATATGAACCAAGTACTCAACTTCCAAGGCTCCAAAATCACATTTAGATTGTTTGAGGAAAAGTTGGTGTTGAGAGAGTAGATGAAGAACTCGATCCACATGAGCAAGATGGGTTGTCCAGTTTTTACTATAGATGAGAATATCATCAAAGAAAATTAAGACAAAATAATGGAGAAACGAATGAAAGATATGATTCATGAGGCTTTGGAAAGTGGAGGGAGAATTACACAATCCAAAGGGCATGACCAAGAACTCATAGTGGCCCACATGAGTTAGAAATGAGGTCTTAGGAATGTCAATCTATTTCATATGTATCAGGTGGTAGCCAAAACGAAGATCAAGTTTAGTAAAGAATTGGGCACCACTTAATTCATCCAAGAGATCGTCAATGTCAAGAATGGGAAATTTGTATTTGATGGTGAGTTTGTTGAGGGTGTGAAATTTAGGACACATGTGCCAAGAGCCTTCTTTCTTAAGTAACATGACCACATGAGAAGAATAGGGGCTAGTACTAGGACGAATAATGCTTGTGGAGAGAAATTCTTGAACAATTTTTTAATTTAATTTTTCTGGGAAAAGGGATGATGATAGGGATGAAAATTGAGAGGAAGGCTACCAGGTACGAGGGGAATGAAATGATCATGAAAACCATGGGAAGGAGGAAGTCCCTGAGGAGTGGAAAAAAGAAATTGATGTTTGGAGAGGATGGATTGGAGGTCAAGAGGCACAAAGGGTGTCTCAGTGTCTTGAATGGAATTGAGTTGTGCAATAATGGTGGAATGACATTTTTTGAGGAGCTTTTCCATGCGATGGGAATTGATGATATCAGGGGAACCTGCTGTGATTCCTTGGAATTTATATAGTTGGCCCTCTTGGTTGAATTGCATGGTTAATTCCTTAAAATCCATGAGAATGGGACCCATAGTCATTAACCATTCTTAACCCAACACAATTTCACAACCACCCATGTCGATAGAAAACATATGATATTTCATGTGGTATTGACCAATTTGGAGATGCTCATTTTCACAACGCCCCCCATATTTCATGGACCTATCATTGAAAATCATGATTTGAAAGTTGTTGACTGCTTAGATATAGCAATTAGTTTCTTGGGCAATGCGGTGATGAATACAATTATGGGTGTTCCTGCTGTCAACGAGGATTATAACCTTCCGATGCTTAATGTAACCAATGAACTTGAGGGTTTGGGGAGTAGAGAAGCTAGTGAGATAATTCGGGGAAATTACCGGTTCAACTTCTAGGGGGTGTGAGTGTGGAGTCAGGTTAGTGTGTTCAAGTGATTCGATCATAGGGGGAGTCTTAACCACTTCTTCAGAAACATACTTAGAGATGGCCATAAAAAAATTGTTCCTTACACTTGTGCCCAGGAAAATGTTTTTCATCACAATTATAACAAAGGCCCTTGAGTTGGTGTTCAATCATTTCTTCCCAGGTCAATTTTTGGATCTTTAGTGGAGTGGAAGGAGGACTGAGAGTGACTGGTTTAGTGTGAGGAATAAAGGAGGGTTTTCTGGTTTGAGAAGAGACAACATGTTTTACTTCCTTAGATATTTTAGTAGCTTCCACCCAAATATGGGGGCGATCCATGAGGATGTGGGCACATATCTCATTCTTGAGGCCACTGATAAATCATTCTTTGAAAAAAGAATCAGACATGCCCTCAGTGCGAAAAACCAATCACTCAAAAGCATCTATAAAGTCTTCAACTGTACCAGATTGTTTCAACTTTGTCAAACAACCTAAATGGTTGGTGTTGGTGTCAAATCGTTCATAAAGATATGAAACAAATTATGTCCAAGGCACATACACTTGGAAAACATTTTTTCTCCTTTTCCACCATTGCCAACGTTCTTGATCTAGATGGAGAACACCATACCGGAGTTTGGCCAACTCATTCGTAATGCTGTACAAAGAGAAATAATGTTCCATTTGAGTTACCCAACCAGTGGGAATCGAGCCATCAAATTTTTTCACATCCATGCACATAAGACGCAGGTCACGCTCAAAGTGATGATGCTGAAAATTTTGGGAATTGGAGGAAGTTTCACCTTCAGGGTGCAAAGGTGGGTTAGAGGAGGTAAGGTCTCCAATGATATTCAGCTTGGTGCAGATATGGCCAATGAAGGATGCAGGTTGGGTAGAGAGTTCATGTTTTAGGGTTTCCATTTTTTCGTCAATGGTGGAATACATGTTTTTATTGATGGTGGTAATATTGGCATTGAGTTGCCGCACTTCCTATTGGGTCTCTGTGAAAGAAGAGGACAAAGGATTGAGGTAGGCTTCAAGGTATTTTCTATGGGTGTGGGCCATGATTAAGGGGGGAACAGAAAGGTGTCAGGTAAAATTACGACAAGTACATGCACAAGAAATGCAAGATCAGAGAATCTACCTAACCTAACATCATTGGGAAACTATCATCTGACCAAGTCTAAAGGGTTCAAAAGAAGGTTTAATAATTTCTATAAGAAGTTGGTTATAAGAAGTTCTGGTAACCTCCCTGTTTTACCCTATTCAATTCCTAGTTTCACTATGACTTGATGCCCAACGACTACTCACGGATTATCATAGACTCTCTCAATACCATCAACTGCAAGCTTGTTTGGATTCTTGTAGGTATGCCATGTTTCATCCTGTGAGTTAACACACTTACAGATAAAAAAATTAAATGCATAAATAAAATTAATGAACATATGATCAAAGGGTTTAATGCAATGATTCATGCTGTGGTCAAACTGTCCATAGCTTCTCGTATACTTCTACTCCTAAATCTCTAGTCATGCACACTATACACACAATAAATGGGGTCCCAATATAATTGCAGGAAAACAAAATCAATTTAATGTAGAATGGATTTATATAGCATTTTGAGAAATAACCTTATCAATACTTGGGATCTCTGCCTACTTTAGTCCACATACCTGAAAATTATTGCTAACATAAAAGCAATCTTAAAAATAAATAAATAAATAAATCTATATAAAAGAAATACATACATATATTTACATTAGTCCTGCAGACACAATGGGTTTAGGGGGCCCTTCCTTTCCATGTGTTGCAGGTTCACATGCTTACAATCAAGTGAACACCAACTCTAAGAGGAAAACATGTTTTTCACTATTCCAACAAAAAAAAGAGTAATACAATACATCAACGATTTTATTCTTGTAGATGGTAATATTCTATTACTAGTCTCTTATTCATTACAAAAGAATGATCATAATGACAATTGTCTCTTTCTCAGAACCCTATTAGGCTTACTTATACATGAAATCCATGGAGGAATGGATAAAACCGAATTCCCTAACTCAGATTTTGGTTAAAACCAATTTTACAATTTTTGGAATGAAATCACAAAAATCTGGGTTTTTCATCAATTTCGGTAGATTTGAGTTAGGGATCCACCCATATCTTCCAAACCAATTCGAATTTTGAAAACATTTCCACATATTACTGAAAATTTCACCTTCTAGACAAAATCCATATCTTAAAATTTCAAGATCTACCTTCATCTGCACAGAAATTGAGGCACAAGTTGGTAGTTTGAGATTTTTACTAATTTTTGCAGAATTGTTCCTCCACATGCCAACTTCTCTCTAGAAAAAACCCATTTCTCTGATTTTCCTCTAGAAGCGTGCCAATATTTCAAACTATAATCTGGAACCAGATGATTGTGTTGGTACTGGATGATTGTAGGATGTTGGTAGCAGATGGATATTTTTGGGTACAAGTACCGGATGACTTCTGATGCAGGTACTGGATGGTTTCTAGAATGTTCTAGTGTAGGTAATGGATGACTTGGAATGTTCCAGTGCAGGTATCATATGACTTCCAGTGTGAGTACTAGATGACCTGGAGCGCTGTCTTAGAACCCTATCTTTATACGATTTCCAAAACAAGGTAATTAGAGGGATTAGTGCACATTAATAATGATTCTAATTATTAATAAACCATAAAAACCATAGTTAAAAATTAATTATCTCATGTACACCAAGAAGTGGTTAAGAGAGTATAACAATGAGCAAAATGGGTGGATTACTTATGCTTTCAAGGAAAAATGATCGATATATGAGGCAAAAATGAGGTAACTGTAGATGTCAAAAGGGAGACCCAAAAAATGAGTTAGGTGGGACCACACATAAAATAGGTTATGGGTGAAGAGTATCACGATGATCAGGGTGACGAGGGGAATCCAATGGGGCAAGTCCCAAATAAGGGGGCTGGAAGGGGTTCGGGTCCATGGGAAAAACAATTTGCTGAAAAATGATAGGTATGACTGCAATCAACACGAAGAGAGGAATCCAATGGGATAAGGATCAAATAATGGTGCTAGTAGGATCCAAGCTTTTTTTTACTCCTACGGAGTTATACTTTGATCTGAAGAATACTGCACTGTTGAAAGGCCCAAATTCTTAACAAGAAAAAATTTGTAGTAATTTCACAACTAGAATGCAGGAGGTAAAGTTGCACGAGAATAGATCTTGTATGTTCTATTTCTATTTCCATCCCAAGGTTTAGGGTGGTCAACAATGTGCACTTAAGTACCACCTGTATTTCCTGCGTGTATGCTTCCCCTACCGTGGATTTATGTGTTGAACGACATATATTTGTAGCTTTAAGACGTCGGAATATGTCTCTACATTGAAAAAAATAACCCACAATTTTCTGCCAAGGAAAGTGTTATGATACCACTATTAAGGTACTAGATCTATTATGATAGTTGAAAACATAAATATTGCAGAGAATAAAAACGGAACAACACAATATATGAAACCAAAACACCAAAATGATACCTTTATTGATAGGAAACAATGTTCACTTGCTTCTTCGAGGGGGCAACCTCCAACAGAGAAACACTCTATTACAATAATTCTCAAGACAAAACTTCCCATCCCCTCGACTCCTATTTATACTAAATATATCTATCTATCAAAAGAACAATCTAGAGGAAGAACTTCTAGAGGCTGAAGCTTCTATTAGGTCTTCTTACATTTGACTTAATCTTCCTTATTACTAGGCCTTATTAATATTGGCCTTTATTACATGAAAAATATATTATTCTACCTACGTGAGGGGTTAGGGAGATTAGGTCCCTAAAAAATTGATTTTGATTAATAATGGTTGACTATGATTCACTATGTTTGAATTAAGTTGACTATGGTTGACATTGGTTGTCTTTGGTAATCATGGTTGATGATGGTTGATTTTGAGCAACAATGGTTGACTCTTTGACATTTCAAGAGAAATAATGTAAGATATTGAGTTCAATATTATGTCATATTGGGTCAATATGGTTGACTTCAAGATTATGTTATAGTGTGACAATAAGAGGTTGACTTTAATATTATATAACATTGTGACATGAAGAGGTTCACTTCAATATTTTGTCACATTATGACATGAAGAGTTTGAGTTCAATATTATGTCACATGTGATGTTATGGTTGACCTTAATATTATTCCACATTGTGACATTAATATGTTGACCTAAATTTTACGGTAATTTATAACATTAAGTGGTTGAATTCAAAATTATATCACATTGGAACATAGGGCCTTTTCCAAAATGTCTGCATAGAGCTAGCGAGAAAAAAGGTTTTGATCTCTTTTTTAAACCCACCACCTAGAGTCACTGTGTATCAAGGGATTTTCACACTCACTCTCCCCAAACTTGTGTTGTTGATTTTTCAATAGACAAGGTTAAGCATGAAGTTCATTCCATTTTATAATTTGACTTAATCATAACCAATAATATTACGACAACCAAGATCACAAGAAGAAACACCATGCACAAGAACACAAGAAGTATCATGGGAAACCCTTCTCAACAAGGGAATAAAAACTAGCCAAATCCTTTGATATATTCTTTAAGAGAAAGACATTCACCACCAAGAAAAACTAGAAGAAAAGAGTGTGCTTGCAAACCCTAGAAGACTAGTGCCCAAGAGAGGTGCACACTTTTCCCAAGTAGATGTACTTGCTGAAATTTCCAAACTCACACAAAAGATATGATTCCTCAATGGGGAATTTACCTTTACTTATATTAGACTTGACTTGTCAACAAAAGTGTCTATTGGCACAACAGGGCCGACCTCTCTATCTCATAATATAATTAATATTAACCATATTAATTATCTTTTACATTAATGATCAATTACATTAAGATGGGGCCAACCTGTACCCTTTACATTACAATTAGGGTTACAGGCAGGTATGACTCTTGAACAATATAAAAAGGGATCCCATACACCCACTAGTGCTCAACCACTAGGGGCACATCCATAGGGATGTCCATATCTCTAGCTCATTGCATTACACAAAATAACTACTTCTCACTAGTGCTCAGCCACTAGGATCACGTTCACCTATGCTCGTCAACATCCACGTCCACTCAACAGATCTTCTTTCCCACTCCATTACACAGGAGAGTCATATGGAGTTTCTCATGAACTCTCTTCTCAGAGGAGGATAATACATCATCTTTATCTCTGTCTCATGATGATGCACCCAACAATTTGGGATTTCACACATTCACCTTGTGCTCAGCCACAGATACATCCAACTCTGCAGATCTCCTTTCTCACTGTGCTATACATGAGAATCATCTGGAGTTCTTCTCAACTCTCTGTAAGGAGGAAGCCATCTCTACGTTCCAGCTCTATCTTAGATAGGAACCACACACCCCTCTCAGGGTCTCTCTCTCAGGTTTGTGTCCTGGAGAATGTCTCACATAGCTGTAATCATCGACACTCCCTCTCAGCTAGGGATGCATTCTTCATCATGCCAAGTCTCACACGGATGTACTTTGAACTTTGATCTTGGTTGTAGTTATAAAAACTCCCTCTCAACTAGGGAGGTATCCTTCACCAAGTTAATTTGGTGAATATGTCTGCAATCTTCTCATGTGTAGGAAGGTACTACATGTGTACTCATTTTCCTCTGCATCGTGTCTATGATATAATGATATTTTATCTCAACGTGTTTCGATCTATCATGAAAGACTAGGTTCTCAAAGATCTTTACATACAACTTTGGTTATCATCATAGGATCCATATCATGATCAAGTAAATATTTCAGAAGATTGTGAAGCTACATTGCTTCACACCCTCGATGCTACATACTCTGCTTCCGTGGTACTCAAGGCCACAGAGTTTTGTTTCCTACTGCATTGGAAATCATGACAATATTTACAGTAAGACAATAACCGTTTATGATCTTCTGGTCCAATGTACTCTCTGCTCAATCTGTATAGGTATATCCCTGCAAACTCATTTTCACAATTGGAAGTATATCTTAGGCCATATCTAACTGTGCCTTGGGTGTATCTCAATACTTGCTTTACTTTTATCCTGTGAATCTGTCTTGGATGGCTCATGCATTGACTAAGCATATTCACTGCATAACATGAATCAAGTTTGGTGTTAACCATATACATCAATGATCCAATCAGCTGTGGATCAATCTCATCTGAATAATCATCATTCATTTTTCTTCAAATCCATCACAGTGGTTTTTTATTCTGTCATACTGGACTTCTTTAATATTCCCATATTGCATTTACCTTGGCTAAAAAAAATATATCATTGGTTCTCTGTGATACTTTCAAGAAGTAGTGCACCGTACTTAGATCCTTCATCAAAAGACAAGGCTTACTTGTATCCAACAATACAACTTTCTGAATAAGTCATCAAAATCAGGCTCTCGTCACCAACACTGTAATACTATAGGTTTGGATTAGCAACACTTTTGCTGAAACCCAAACTCACCAAGAATCCATCCATCTGATAAAGTTTCCAACTCATGGATGGTAGTACGTATGGAATTGTATCGGGCTTATTGGATCAAGTGTCACATCATAGACAACTCCCTTTGTTTGTGAGAATATTTTGGCTATAGATATTTCTTTGTATTTCTTGACACTTCCATCAGCTGCATGCTTGATCTTATAGATACACTTGGAAGTTACCACATACTTCCCTTCAGGTCTATGAATGATATCTTATACATCATTCTTTAAGATATATTGATATTCTTCTGCTATGGTATCTTTCCATACTTGTTCTCTTGTTGCTTCTTCAAGGAGGTTCAGAATAATGAAGTGGCTCATCACTGAAGGGTAGTTTTGAAAAAACTCTCCTTTTTTTCTTTCTCAAGGTGTCCTAAGTTTGAGGGACTTGTATGTTTCTCTGTCTTCTAGCAGAGTTTTGTCGACCCTGGGCATGCCTTTTATGCCCTACTGTAATATCTCTGGTCACATCAACTGGAGTAGTTGAATTTGCTGGAATATTGTCTTTCTTCCTCTGAACTGCTAAGGATATTAACTCTTTATTAATTTTATTTTGTTTTGACTCCCTCTTAGTCAAGTAACTCTCTCTAAAGTATGAAGTAAGGGAATATTATTTTATTGCTTGTGCGATTTTTTTTCTTATGTATTCTTGTCCAGCATAATAATCAATCAAATAAGGTTTGGACTCCCATACCAGGGATAATGGTCCAAGTCTTTGAGGGCTCCCATACTAGGGATACTATCGTTCATTTATTAAGAATGCAATCAACTATAAAATTAGAGATCTATTGATTACCTGGGTTTGTATTCATGTTTAGTTTAGAGGAAGTACTTCTCATCTCTCTTATCTTCATTATTTTGAGGTGGATCTGGATCAATGTTAGTGGTAGAATGTAATGATCCCAAGCCAAATTCTGGCTTGGAATCACTAACTACCGCTGGTTTGTCGATGTGCAGGTGTTTATTGAGTTATTAAGGGCATACAAGATTCATTCAACATATGAATATCATCATACATTCAAGATATAGAAGCACAAGCAAAGATCTGACCCTTTTATTATAAGCAATGTAGGATCAATACAATAGATGGTCGATCTGGCATAAACCTCAGATGGTCGTACAAACAATAGATATGAACTACTACAAAATGCTCCCGTCAATACAAAAGAAGCCTCTAAAGGCTGAATAAGTAATGAATACCAGTATCAAGCAGATCTGAATGTCAAACTGTTAAGAACCAAACATCAATATAGCATATAAAAACCTCAGGAAAAGTACTCAACGCCTTGAAAAAGAGATAATTTCAGATAATAAGCCTCTTCGAGGGGGCAACCTCCTTTTACCCCACTTAAATGTTCAAGT
>ML780418.1:837916-848369 GCA_009831015.1 Picea engelmannii | reverse complement strand
CTCCAAATGAGCCCAAACTCGGTCAAGCAATAGATCAGGGCAGTGGGATCCTCCTCTTGAAGTTTCAAGCCCAACGTCCAAGGCAAACCTCTCCAACTGCGAAATCTTCTAAGAGAGTTGTGCCCTCCTGAATAGCTAAATCGAACCCTCCTCAATGGTATGGTGCGCCCTTGCCGGAAATTCCCCAACAATACGGCCCTGCTGTCTGTTGAAGCTCTAGAAGGAGATATGCTGAGAATAGAATGGTGTGGAGGAATATTTCATCCCTGATACCAAGCTGTGGAACAAGGTGAGTGGATATTTCACCACTAAGTTTCTCACAAGGGTTTGTACAACAAACCCCCAAACTGAATGCTCAAGAGCACTAACAAGAAATATACCAAAATCAGAATGAGTAATAGGTGCTCTCCAACCTCTTACTTATAATTTTCCTTCTAATTCTCTGTTGATTTAGGTTAACCTCCAGGGTTAACTTCTATTCTTCTGTTGAGTTATCTTTTACTCCTTTTAACCTATTTCTTTCTCAAGTCCTTAAAAAAATATAACTTTAGTCTAGTTGACCTTTCCCCTCAGTGTGAGACTATGGCCTAGTGGGGACACCTAGACCACTACGTCTTCCAAACCTCTTCTTCAAGAGGTGGGGGACATTACATAGAAGCATATTGTCTTCCCTTATTCCTGGTTGGAAAGTTTCTTGCATAGTGCCCATATTTGTCACATCTGAAGCACTGAAGTTCTGAAACATCTCTTCTTTGATTATAACCTGGGTTTGATGAAGACTTTTCATCTTTGAATGTTTATCTGAAGTTTCTTTTGAATCTTCCTCCTTTCTTTGTATGAAGTGCAAGAGCATGATTTTCTTCTAGGGAGTCTTCCACTCCTCTATTTCTAAGTCTAAGTTCTTCTTGAGTACAATATGTCCATAGACGATCAAAGGTTGGTAGAATTTCTCTTCCACTGATGCTTTGAAGAAAATGTTCCCAACGTTTTGGAAGGCTGTTGAGAGTGGATAAGACAAGTTCTCTATCTAACATGATTTCTCAAATGGCTTCTAATTGTTCTTTAATATCTGATATCTTCATAAAGAAGATAGAAATTGTGTCACCTTTCGTCATCTTGGTACTTTGAAGTTGGCTCTTTAAGGTAAGACATCTGAGGGTGTTGTCACTTTCAAACATTTCTTTTAATGCTTCATACATTTCATAATCTGTCTTCAGGTTGGAAATACGAGGTAAGAGAGGATCTCTTACTGAGTAGATGATTAATTTTCTTGCTTTGACATCTTCTTCCTTTCTTATCATCTTCTCTTCATCGGTAACTGTATTTGGTAAAGTTTTAGTTACCACATCCAAAAAGTCATCTTCTTCAAGGGTGACCTGAAGCCTTGATTTCCAAGAGCTGAAGTTGCTTGCTCCATCAAGCCTATCTTCTACTAAAGTTTTGTTTTTCATTTATTTGGATTCTTCAAACTCTCACCAATTGGATTTAGAAAACCTAATGATTAGGTTAGGTTTGTAATCTTGTATTTTGTAGGGCTTATGACTGCCAACAATCAACTTTTAGAGTTTCACAAGAATTCTTGTTGAGTTGAAAATGTTTCTTCAAGAAGTTGTAGAAAATCTTAAGATCAAGATTATGCAGAAAATCTCGACACCCTAGAAACCCTAGGGCCCAAAACTCAAAATCCTAGGAATTTTATTTTGAAGGTCTCTGGAGATGGGCTGAGGAGGGCCATACAACTTGGTCCAAGTTTTATCTCCAACATCCACTTGTAAAGGGGTGAAAAGGTTGATCAAATGAGGAACGTACAGATTTTTGCAGAAACCCTAGAGGCCGTACGAAATTGCAGAAGGAGGATGGTTTAGCTTTTTGAATGCTTGTGCAGGGGTTCTTCAAGACCTATGCTCGGATACCATGTTGATTTTTCAATAGAAAAGGTTAAGCATGAAGTTCATTCCATTTTAGCATTTGAATTAACCATAACCAATAATGTTGCAGCAATTAAGATCACAAGAAGAAACACCATGCACAAGAAGACAAGAAGTATCCTGGGAAACCCTTCTCAACTAGGGAAGAAAACCCAACCAAATCCTTTGCTATATTCTTCAAGAGAAATACCTTCACCACTAATAAAAACTAGCACACAAGAGGGTTCTTTCAAACCCTAGAAGACTAGAGCCCAAGAGAGGTGCACACTTTTCCCAAGTAGATGTACTTGCTGAAATTTCCAAACTCACACACAAGATATGATTCCCCAATGGGGAATTTACCTTTACTTATATTAGACTTGACCTGTTGATAGAAGTATCTATAGGCACAAAAGGGTCGACCTCTCTATCTCATAATATAATTAGTACTAACCAGATTAATTATATTTTACATTAACTATCAATTACGTTAAGGTGAGGCCGACTTGTACCCTTTACATTACAATTAGGGTTATAGGCAGGTCTAACTCTTGAAAAATATAGAAAGGGATCTCATACATGCACTAGTGCTCAACAACTAGGGGTACATCCATATGGATGTCCATATCTCTGTCTCACTCCATTACACAGAAGAACCACTTCTCACTAGTGCTCAACCACTAGGATCACATTCACCTTTACTCGTCCACAGGCATGTCCACTCAACAGATCTTCTTTCCCATTGCATTACATAGGAGAGTCATCTGGAGTTTCTCATCAAATCTCTTCTCAGAGGAGGCTAATACATCATCTCAATCTCTTTCTCATGACGATGCACCCAACAATTTTGGATTTCACACGTTCACCTTATGCTCAGCCACAGACATGCCCAACTCTGCAGATCTCCTTTCTCACTGTGTTACATAGGAGAATCATCTATAGTTCTTCTCAAATATCCATAAGGAGGAGGCCATATCTATGTTCCATCTCTGTCTCATATAGGAACCACACACCCCTCTCAGGGGCTCTCTCTCAGGTTTGTATTCTAGAGAATGTCTCACGTAGCTGTAATGATCAACATGTGTTAGGGATACCTATTTGGAAACTAGAACCTCCATTCATGGTACTAGTACCAACACCCTCACCTCACAATATTATACAACCAATACAAACTATTGTCAACCCAACATCGATAGAACTTGGCCACACAGTTGGGGGCAAGAGTAAAACCACTTGGGGCAAGAAGAAGAAAGCAAGGGTAAATTCCCTAGGTCATCCTACAAACATGTGTTCCACACTTCATGAACTAAGGAACCTTATCCAACCACTAAGGACAACACCATTGCTACCCACCCTTCCCACCGTCGATACGTCTACATCACCTACAATGGAGTCACTAGCAACGTCCAATAAAAAATTGCATATAAACCACCTTTACACCATATGTTCATCCTATTGACATTACACTCACAATTGTCTCGATCTAGCACACTTTTGGGACACATTGATTTCTTTCTGAAAAATGACACTTCCAACTCCCTCCACCCAACTAACATCACAACTTGCATTGATCACGGAGAAGGGTTCTTCCACTATTTATTATGTGTCCACCTCAATGAACTCACAATATAGTTTCCCATGCACACTTTATGGGAAATTAGATCACTTTACTTATATTTTCCCACTCATTATTGAGTATTGAAACTATCGCATGGATGATATTACTCGTCTTTGGGAATCTCTCCTCACAAAACGAGCCCCTAGCATTGCATCCACCCCTAGGTCTCACCTAAATCCTACTAGCAGGAGTAGGAACCATCATCTTCCCCTATTTCCTTTCTGGTACACTGACAACAAGAGGCCTCATCTCCTACCCCACCCAATTCCCTGGAAAGTCCTCAACAAGAAAATTCTTCCTCCTCTTGGAGAGAATGACACACATAATTGTTGGGCCTCTATTTTGTCATCATTTTTTTACTGCTAGATCCCATTTTTCTCATCTAAACCTTCATGCACTTTATTTCATGATCTTAATCTAGTGATTTCATGCACTTGTGTGTCATGAAATCACTATGATATATCAGTGAGAAGATCCAAATCAGATGAGAATCATCCATGACAACAGACAATGCTATAGGATGCTTCAAACTACAAAGGATATGTCCCCAAATATTTTTCAATGATAATCCGAGGATATATGTCTAAGAAGATTCCAAGTAGATATTTTGTAAACTAAAATAAAGGGATATCATAGTTTTATCTAAATGTGGTTAATTTAATCTGGAATATATATAAATATGTTGTTCATAGAGAAGGGGGGCTATGTCTATGTAGTGCATGATCTGTATTATGGTTATTGAAAGAGACTTTTGATCTAATGAAAGCAATGGCTTACTCAAATTTCATTTTTTAATTAGTTTGTTTAGTCTATGAGTGTTTTCCTTTGCAACAAGACCTCAAAGAAGGAAGGGTCCCCTTTTTGGATTCATTGTTGTGATTGTATTTTATACACAAGTTTTGCATTTTCAAATTTCATATATTTAGTTCATTTCTTTGTCTTTTAAGAGAACAAATTTAGTTTTTAAAATGATTTAATTCTGGGAGTGATTTCAGATTTGTGAATAGGGCATCTACTTTTACAAGCCATAAACTCAAATTAATTAAAAACATAGTATTATTACACGAATTTTCTGATCTTGTAATTGAACATAAGACTGTAATATGCATTTCTACAGTCACAAATCATAGTAGATAAAGGCTCAGGAAGTAGTTATCTCTGTGTGAGTTTTGCTTAGAACCTAGTTTAGATTTACACAGATTAAGAAAGAGTCTTATTTGCCAAAGTTTCCATTTCAATTTTTGTTTCCATTTTCTGTTTTGTTTGCTGTAAGGTTTCTTTACTTCAATGTGCAGTTTTGATTTTCATTTAAGATTTACAAGATAGGTATTCAGTCATTGAATCATAATCAAACTAATAACATAGGGTATTGTTGCAAGAAAGTCTCAATCTCATAACTTGACATATAACTATAATCAACATTTATACACTTTTGACTTTAGAAGATGAAGGTTTATAATTGAATATAATCTTGTAAAATGTGTGTAATTAGACACTACAAAGGAATTGAATCAACATATATTTTGCATAGCACTTTATAAGTACAAAGTAACTCCGGGTTGATGAATAAATGAGACATAATTTATGAGATATATAAATTGAATGTCAATAGCTATGTGCACATTTGGTATATTTCCACGGTTGTTGGTCCTATACTTCTGGTCTTGCAACCTTCCTTGCATGTCAATAGTGATACATGCAACCCATTAGTGAGCAGGGATGCCATTACCAAATGACCAAAGTCTTACTTTGTCTGTGCACTGTCGACATCCATAAGTACTTTGGCACCTAGCAACCTGTCACACACATGTGATATTTATGGGGCCAATACATCGACCCAACCAATTCATGCCTCTAATAATTCACTCACTTCTACTTCCCATGTCTTCCATTTAGATGAGGACATTCTAGAGGTGATGAAGACACCGACTACCCTTGGGACATTATGAGTCATAGTTATTTATTCCTCACTCAGGAGGCATTTTAGTCTACCACATATTCAAACATATGTGTAGTTGAAAACAAATACTTCATTCCTCATGGGCATGTCGATTGGTTCAAAAACTCGGTCTCAGCACCAGACGATTTTGAAGAAGGAAACATCGCCAACATCTCCCCTACCATCAAAGTAGAGATTTTAGTCAAACCAAGTGTAACACAAGACATCCTCCTTGAAGCAACATGTTCTCCAGAGGAGGTCCTTGCCTACAAGACTCTCTTTCATTGTTTTTAGGACATCTATTCCTGGTCTTATGCAAAAATTCCAGGACTTGATCCTACCATTTTTGAACATATCGACACATGGCCTGATGTTTCACTTGTTCGACGAAAGCAACTACCTCTTCACCCTTGTAAAGAGATGGCCATACAATCCAAGATCAATAAGCTTCATAAAGATGGTTTTATCTATCCAATTGCATATACCTCCTAGGTATCCAACCTTGTCCCCGTGAACAAAAAGTAGGGCACAATTCAAGTTTGTTCTGAATTTGAGACTTGAATCAAGCGTGTTCTAAAGATGATTTTTTGATGCCATTTATCAACCAAGTCATTGATGCATGAGTAGGGCACGAGGTCCTTTCCTTCATGGATGGGTTCTTTGGATACAACGAGATCTAGATCCACCACGTATATTAGTACAATACTACTTTCATCACACCATGGGGCACCTTTGCATACCGCATCATGCCTTTCAATATAAAAAATGTCGAAGCGACCTTCCAACAAGATATGGCAGATCTCTTTCATGATCTTTCCCACCTCATATTAGCCTACCTGGATGACCTCACAACCAAATCCAAGAAGTGATTAGTTTGGGATCATTTTATCAATTCATGCGACTTACACTATGGTTGAACATGTTTGACCATGGTTGAACATAGTTGACTGTGGTTGACCATGGTTGATCATGTTTGACTATGGAGACCATGTTTGACCCTGTTTGATAAGGCTTGACTTTAGTTGACCAACATTGACTATGGTTGAGCATATTCATTATAGTTGACCATATTTGGCTATGGTTGACCATAGTTCACTTTGGATAACGATATTTAAATATGGTTGACTGTAGTTGACTATGTTTGACCATAGTTGACCATGGTTGATAATGTTTGGACATGGTTGACCATGGTTGTCTATGGTCAATCATGGTTGACTATTATTTACTATTGTTGACCATGTTTTACCATTGTTGATAATGGTTGACCATGTTTGACTTTCTTTGACCATTTTTTGATATGGTTGACTATGTTTCACTATGGTTTACCATGTTATGGTTGACTTCGATTTATTGTGGTTGGCCACGTTTAATTATGATTAAATCTAGTTAACCATGTTTAACTATGGTTGACCATGGTTGACTATGTGACGATGATTGATTATGGTTGACCATGGTTGACCCTGTTTGATGATGATTAACTATTGTTGACCATACTTGACTATGGTTAACCATGTGTCACCATGATTTTGCATGGTTGACTTTGGTTGATTATGGTTGAATTTAATTAACCATGGAAGACTATGTTTGACCATGTTTAACTATGGTTGACTATGTTTGACTTTAGTTGTGCATGTTTTATTATGGTTTATTTTAGTTGGCCATGGTTGACCATTGTTGGTGATGTTTGACCATGGTTAATGATGTTTGACTTTGGTTGAACATGGTTGACCAAGTTTGATGATGTTGGCCATGGTTAATGATCTTTGACCATGGTTGACAATGTTCATCTTTGGGTGACCATGGTTTATGATGGGTGATGATGGTTGAATAGGGTTGACTATGTTTAACTATCATTGGCCATGTTTAATTATTGTTGATAATGGTTGACTATGGTTGACCATTTTTGAATTTGGCTGACCATGTGTGACTATGTTTGACTATGGTTGACCATGTTGACTAAAGTTAAAAATGGTTAAGACTTTGGTTGAGTATGGTGGGACATTGTTAATTATGGCCAATAATGACTAATTAGTATTAATATAATATACCATGTTATTATGGTTAACTATTGTTGACTATGGTTGATTGTTGTTGACTATGGTCAACTTTGGTTACTTATAGTTCTTAATGGTTAACTATGGTTGATTTTATATTGAGTATGGGTGTTTTCGGTTAATTATGGTTAACTATGATTGATTATGGTTGAAAGTGTTTGACTATGTTTAAATATGTTTGAGTGTGGTGGAAGCTTGCTTATTGTTAACAATAGGTGGCTATGGTTGAGTACTATGGTTGGATTTTGTTGAATATATCTCATAATGGTTAACTACGGTTGATTGTGAGTTGACTCTAATTAATTTTGGTTGACTTTGGTTAACAATGGTTGAATATTATATGTGGATACATTTTGTTGACATTGGTTAACAATTATTGACTATTTTATGTGGTTAAATTTGATTGACTTTTGTTCACAATGGTTGATTATGTTATGCAATTAACTTTGATTAATAATGGTTGACTATGATTCACGATGTTTGACTTTGGTTGATTATGGTTGTCTTTGGTAATCATGGTTGACTTTGAGAAACAATGGTTGACTTTGTGACATTTCAAGAGAAATAATCTAAGAGGTTGAGTTCAATATTATGTCATATTGGGTCAATATGGTTGACTTCAAGATTATGCTACATTGTGACAAGAAGAGGTTGACTTTAATATTATGTAACATTGTGACATGAAGAGGTTAACTTATATTTTGTCACATTATGACATGAAGAGGTTGACTTCAATATTATGCCACATGTGATGTTATGGCTGATTTCAATACTATGCCACATTGTGACATCAAGGTGTTGACCTAAAATTTAGGTTAATTTATAAGATTAAGTGGTTGAATTAAAAATTATATCGCATTGCAACATTAAGAGATTGAATTCAACAAAATGTCACATGTGATATTATGGGTGTCCATAATATTATATCACAATGAGACATTAAGAGGTTGACTTCAATTTTATGTCACATTGTGACACTATGAGGTTTATACTATGGTTATGTTGCATTGCAATGTTCATCGGGGGTCATGTCATGTTGTGATGCTCCTTATGGGTTATGTTGGATTTGACATTCCTCAATGGTTATGCATATTGTGATATTCATCTTGGTTAACTTATGTCAAATTACTACATTCTTCCGTGGTGGTCACATTATGGCATTTATCAAGGATTATGTCACATTGTGATGTTATTTAAGGGTTATGTTGGATGTGACATTCCTCAAAGGTTATGTCTCATCGAAACATTCATTTTGGTTGAATTATGTTGAATTGTTATGCTCCTCAATGGTTATGTTGTGTTACAATGTTCATCAAGGGTTATGTCTCATTATGACATTTCTTAAGGGTTATGTTGGATTATGACGTTCCTTGAAGGCTATATATAATTCCTACAATTGATACATTGTAAAATTTCACAATGGTGCATTAAAACATTTGATAACGTTGACTTATACTTAAACATGCAATAATTCATCTTTTGAATTATGAGTACAAGAAACGTGATATGTTATTTCTAGTTGACTATAGGTTGAAAATGGTTGACTATTGTTGACTTTGATTCACTATGGTTCACCATAGTTGATATTGGTTGAGTTATATTGCATTTCTATGTTCCTGAAGGGTTATATGACATAGTGACATTCAACATCAATTATGCTACATTGTGATGTTCCTCAAGGGCTATGTTGGATTGCTACATTCCTCAAAGACTACATATAATTCATACAATTGATACCTAGTTCCCTTTAAGATTGCTATTCTTAGCTATATGTTTTATGCAAGCTAATGCTTCCCTCTCATGACACTTTAGCTGCAATGGAAGTATGGAAAACCAAAAATCTATTGACTACGAGGAATTCTTAGATATATTTTCACATTTATTAGAATATGAATAAAATGATGAAACATAGCAAATTGAATTAACTTCCATAATATATTACTTTTATTAATGGAAAATCTATATATTTTAGACAAAATCACGCTCTTCTAATAGGGCATGCTACTTTTTCTCTAAAATATAATGCATGTGTTCACATTAAGACATCAGTTTAGTATTTACATGTTGAAATTTCATGAGAGAAACTTTTTCATGAGAGAAACTTATATATACATATATATATACATATATATATACATATATATATACATATATATATACATATATATATATACATATATATATATACATATATATATATATATATATATATATATATATATATATATATATATATATATATATATATATACATACAAACCTTTATAAGTGTCTTTAGTTTCATTGGTGATGAATATGTGGGTTACATTTAAAAACCTCATAAAAAATGGAGATAATAATAAGGAACTAAAAACACGAGAGTGCTTTTGTTTATGCTTCCCTCCCATGAAACATTAGTTGCAATGGAAATCTTGGAAACCAACAATATGATGACTAGGATGAATTATTTGAGGTATATGAACAACTTATTAAAATGATGAAACATATGAAATCAAATTAGCTTCCATAATATATAACTTTTATTTATGAAAGAAATTCTTAAATTACGAGGTCAAGCATTAAGACTGGGTTTGAGGGTCTTAACATAATCAATCAATTTCATGTAGACCTTTATAAGTGTGTTTAGTTTCATTGCTGATGAATATGTGGGTCATATTTAAAAACCTCATTGAAACTGGAGATAATAATAGGGAGCTAGAAACATGTGAGTGCTTTTTTATTTAGGTAGTCTAAACCACTAGGTGTTTTTGTTTATGCTTCCCTCCCATGAAACATTAGTTGCAATGGGAATCTAGGAAACCAACAATATGTTGACTAGGAGGAATTATTTGAGGTATATGCACAACTTATTAAAATATGGTGTAAAATGATGAAACGTAGGAAATCGAATTAGCTTCCATAATATATAACTTTTATTTATGAAAACATTGTATAG
>ML780418.1:780289-792970 GCA_009831015.1 Picea engelmannii | reverse complement strand
AACAAAAGTGTAATTTGTTTAATTATTAATTGTTAATTTAATGATTTGAGGAGGAATTAACAACCCGATGTTAGATAATATTAGTTAGTTACACACTTTTCTTGTCACATTGTCATTGATATATAATTCCTTTAATGGTTTGAGGAAGGTCATTTTCATCTGTGTGCATATTTCAGGAGAAGCTTGGAGCATTCAAGACTTCCTTTGGAAAAATTGTGAGAGACAAGAAATGGGGCTAGATGTATGGTCAAAGGTATTTTCCTCCATCCATTTCCATTTTATTTTACATAATAACTGGATCGAGAAAGTCAACTAGTCTGTATTCTGTATGCTCCGTGAATGATCTTACTCTAGTCATTGAGAATTATTTTCTATAATAGAATTGGCAACCATACTGGGGAAAACTCTATGAGTTTTTCATTTTAGGGTTTCCTCTATATAATGTAGCTTTATAGTTTGTATTGGTTAGTTATCTATGTATTTTTCTTCCCTTTCCTTCTCTAGAAACAATTTATAGAGTTTTCAGGCCATTTTTTGTAATTTTTCTTCATCTTTTAGGCTACACCTACAACTCTCTTTGGCCATAGTAGTGGGTACCCACACCTTTCCTTCAATAAAAGTGTGGGTACATGCACTTTCCTTTAAATAAAAGTTCATGTATATGCTTGTTTCCTTCTACAAACAAGTGGGTGTGCCTGTAGGGGGAACAAAATCATGGTTTGCTTGAGTTTTGATTGATTCAAACTTGTTTTTGCAAGATTGAGAGTGTTTTGGTTTGGAGTATAGGGAATTAAAATTAGTGTAGTGCTTTGCATCTAATTTTTGGTTTGAAAAAGAAAAAAATAATAACATTTTTTTTTTAATTATTAATTTTTAACTTTTGGAGTGCACCCACTTATTTCTTTGAGGATAGTCATGGGTACCCACTTGTTTATTCTGTTAAAATTTGTGGGTACCTTCTTCTTTCCCTCTTGTAGGTCATAGGTATGTCCTCTTAGGTGAAAAAAATGAGATTCGGGTTTCTTAGGTCTAACGGGGATCTGAGTCTCTTTCAGTTTGTTCAAATTCTTACTTAAAAGCCATGCAAATCACCATTTAGTGTTTTTTCTCATTATTCCTTTAATGAAAAGAAAAATCTAAATATTGCATTAAAAACTCAAAAAATAGTTTCCTTTTGTTCATTTAGGAATCTCTTTGGTAGATAGGTGCACTTGGAAGTGATTGTGTTTAAAGGAAAGTATTAGATTGCTTACACTAACATGTCCTTATGAAAGACAAAAATAATTTCCGCTTTGATTTGAGGTACTCTTCTAGAAAAATCACATTGCATTTAGGGTTTGAAAAGGCTCTATTTGTTTTTTTTTACTTTTTGTAAGATTTTTAATTCAAGCATATTTTTAAAAATTCATAGTGTTTCCATTTATAAGTTTTCTTCTTTTATATATTTTCATTTGAGAACATCGTTTTTTTCTTTCTTCTACATCCCTTTGAGTAAAAACAACCATTAAAAGAAGTATAATGAATTAGATTTTATTTTCTATGATAGGAAACCAATAATATTCTAGGTTCTAGGGCCTTAGTCGTATGATTGGAGAGTAAATTCTCCAATGCCACATAAAACAAAAGTAGGAGTTGACTAGTTGAGAGTTCAAATCCATTAGTAGCTAGAGACACCTTCCAGGAAAGTGCGCCTCACATGTGTGTCAAGCACTAGGCCAAGCTGAGTAGGAATAAATATTATCAACTTTGTGTTTTTTTAGTGGGCTATGCATGTATGGGGTCTTTAGTATAATTTGCAAGTATTTAGGGTGACACGTTTTCTCTAGATTTTTAGGCTTAGAACTAAGTCCTATACTCCATGCCCATATGCATAAACCTAGCCAATGACTATTTCACTTAACTATCAATGACATAGTGGTAACCATAGTTTCATGTCCTAGGTTTTCACCCAGATGGCTACAAGTGGGAAGTGATTATAGTACTTGAGACATATGCATAACATCTACCTCACCTCATATGGAGGGTACCCATCTTCTTGAGGGTACTTGCACCTTGGATGATTGTTGTGTGAGGGTTATTGTAACTATCTCTCACACCTTCACTTATTGGAATTGGGCCCTCACCATCCTAGGCTAACCTTTGGAAGGCCTATGTTCATCTCTTCGCTAACTGGCATCAGGACCTAACCACTCTAGGATGATTTTTTGGAGAGTGAATTTCCTTGACTGCATATTTGAGAGTCTTTTACAGGAGTGTGCTGATTGTAATTTTTTGAATCCATAGAAGGCCTTACATATTTATTCTTTTCGAATCAATTTTTTATGGCTAAATTTCCCAAGGATTCCAACCAAGGAACCCCTTCCCAAGGGGATCCTTATGTTTTTTATTTCTTTGGGAATGTCGGTGCCCCCTTGATAGATGCCTTGAATTTTCCTAGATTCACCGTGGGGATATTGTTTTTGTCCTTTTCCACTCCAAATGTCCCAAATACTCTTGATTCTTCTCAATGAAGCACTTTATGTCAAAAAAATTGAATTGGTGTTGATCCTTCTTCACTAGTGAAATTTATTCCTCCTTCTTTTTCCCATAGGGTATTCACTAAAAACACCTGTGACATAGCATGTGTGTTAGTGGAATATTAAATAATACCCCTAATTTCACTAGATATTAATAAATATATCGAAAAATAATTTTTTTGAACCCCCCCTCCAAATACATCTTTCCAATAATAAAAACTCATTTTTACTAGATACCCCTTTTTATACCCCTCAATACCTATAAATTCCTTAGTACCTAGCACCTCCCCCTCAATACCTACAATATATTGAATTTATTTTTCACAATTTTAAAACCCCCTTTATGAATGAATGTGATAAAATATTGGTCAATAAGGTGAAGCACCCGTGCTTCTGCCTCATCTAGTCAAATTCTACCTCTTGTTACCTAGAAGCCTCAAAGGAATAAAAAGAGGAAGAAGAAGAACAAGAAGTGAAGACAAGGGGGAAATTCACCAACCATTACAAGTCATGCTAAAGGCATGTCACCATTCAATGCAATTTATATTGGAGACAAGAAACCAACCACTACAAGTCATGCAAGGGGAAAGCAACTATCCAATGCAAGTCATGCTGGAGGTATTGATATCATTGATAAATCTATATGAATAGGATGCAAGCCTAATGTCCCTTGTAAATTTTGAAAGGGAGATCACCTTACTCATTTGTGCCCTAATATTCTAGAGGTACAAAGAGTTTATTCCTTGTCTCAAGGATCTTTTTTTCCCTAAACCACCTCTAGTTTCTGATCCATAAATGGTTGGGTCATAGCTTATCCACTTCACCAACATGGATTCCCCTTGTCATTTTCATTCTCTCTTACTTCTTGAAAGTGTTTTTAGTAGAAATTGGCGAGGTAATATAATATTCTATGTAGACCGATGCTAATATTGTCCTAGTATGCAATGATTTCACACAAAAACTAGAACTATTGATCCTTCAATTGCTCTTAGAAACTGTATGGAATCATGCTTCAACTCACTTTTCTAAGAAAGCTTATTCTCTTATATTCTTATAAACTACTTCCATTCCACTTCAATATCATTCATATTAACCGATCCCAGAAGGGAAATGAATACATCATGGAGGGATGACCATTACTCTAAACATATGATATAGTCAATAATTAATGCATATAGAATCATAGTTGTGTGCATGGAAATTTGAGACTAATGAACTCCACAAAGCTAAGAGACTTGAAACACTCAAATCCAATGCATGGAAAGAGAATCATTGTTTTTTTTGTTAGTATTCTAAATTCACACTCATCCATAAAAGAAATAAAAAAATGTTGTAATTCAAAGGATTAGACCAGACAATTGTTGGCACAAAATCGAGACCAAGGTTGTTGGTGGTTTACCAAAAAAGAGATCCTTTATAGTCTAGGTACGCTGGCATTTTAAACCTTCTGCAAAAGAATAAGGTCTCACCCAAAGCATATTTGAGACATGTAAGGTGAATGGAGTTATAAAATATACCAAACCAGATCTACTTCTATACTATGCAAATCCATTACTTTAACCATTAAATCCATATTGTGATAGCATTCATGCATAAAAAGGAAAAGAATACGCAAATAAACAATAGATCTATAGATCCATTCATATCATAACTAGACAACCATAAAAGAAATTTTAGGGCCCCAATCACACCATTGTATTATTGCAGCAGTACAAACCTCATTCTTACATAACATATCTATCTGATCTCTTCTCAAAATAAAAGGAACTTCATTACACCATCTCGCTCATGGAGATCAAACTCTCACAGACCAGACTAAGATTCTGCGGACTAAGTACAGACTCAAGACAAATACAAACTCAACAGTGGTAACAACTGTGATAGCCAAAGTAACCAATGATGACAACAAGAACAAGAACCTGCACATGAGAAGAATATGAATCCCTTTTCTTTACATTTCTATCTTATTTATACTTGCACACCCTTTACAAAGTCGATTGACTAAAGAAAAACCTCTTATGTCTACCCCTAGTATTTCTTTTGTCCATCCCTGGCATTTGCATCTTCCTCCGAATTATGAGCTTCCATTTTTCATGTAGTGAATTTGACTTTTTCTACCATGATTATCATTCTTATCTTCTTATAAAAAATGAAGGGCCCAAAAACAATTCTATTTTTTTTTTAGTTGTAGGGAAAATTGTAGGACATCTTCCCTCAATGTTGCACATCTACTACGACCTATATGACATTCAAATCCACATAGAGGAAAGGTATAGCTTCACTAACCCAAGCAAGCTCATAGCTCAACATAACAACTTTTAACTGTAATTGGTGAAGGAGGAATCCCATCAAAATGACTCCAATAGTCTAATAACTTAAAATAAACAACTTAGAAACTCCCTAAAGAAATGCAGTAGCTTTGTGATGATATCCATAGATTTGTGATCTCTAAAATGGTTTAACATAGGAGAATAAAAGTTGTTGGAGATATTCTTTTAGTCACAGGGAGTGTAATTTTGAAGGAAATCCCTAACACTATAGTTGGGAATGAATTATCAACTCATTAAATAAATGAAGTAGCAATTTAAATATAGAGTACCCTCATTTAAAATGCATAGGCAAAAAATAACACAACAATAGAGAAATTCACCACACAAAAACTTAGTACTTACCTCGAAAAATCAAATGAGAAAACTAACATTCAATTAGCTTCATCCAGGCTCCTAATTTGTTAGCAATGTGCACATTATAGTACCTTCCGTCTCTTTGGTCCATTGTTGGCATAGGGGAAAACCCAAGGTTCAACTCTAACAGTGCACCAACAAGCCCTAGCTACTGGCCCTTTTGGCAACACCTGTGGAGTAGATGTAGTCTCACCCGAAGTAGCAATAGGGGGTTGTAGGACACATGTGTCTACAACCAAGGGAAATGCAAAGTGGATCCAAGGAAACAACACACAACAATATACATATTTTTTATCACGCTTAAGCTTACTTCGCAGGTCATATCTCAGATCTAACACAACAATGCAATAACATTATAACAGAAAGAAAATAACACAACATCATCCACATAGAACAACAAGATATACATGGTTCACCCTCTCCCTAGGGCTATGTCCACAGAACTATGTTTCTTGATATATTATGTGAAAACATACATTTCTATCTGCGCACTTAGCTTGCAGATCTTTCTCTCTCTTCTCTCCCCTCCCTGCACACCCAGTTACAGGGTTGATCTTCACACCCAGCTGAATATATTACAATATAGGCTCTCTACAACAGCCTGCTTCTCTCTCTCTCACAACAACTATACTCGACAACCATTAACCACAATAGCATGAACTGACTATTGATCAACAACTAACAACAACCC
Source organism: Picea engelmannii (assembly GCA_009831015.1). Taxonomy (NCBI): domain Eukaryota; kingdom Viridiplantae; phylum Streptophyta; class Pinopsida; order Pinales; family Pinaceae; genus Picea; species Picea engelmannii. Next base: position 787,079 of record ML780418.1, on the reverse strand, counting down.
TCTTCTCTCATCTAGATATTTATTTATACATTACAATAATTCTTGGACAACCTAGACTGAAGTTTAAGTGTCAAAACCCTAGGTGTCTAAAACCCTAGGTCCAATTGACCTGTGTTTTCAGGGCTTCGCTAGCCTGTCTTTCCTTCTTTCCAACAAGGTGCTCCAAGCATCTGTCGGTGGATTTTTCAGCTTACTGAGTTGTCCAAGATCCATATTCCTTGTTGATCCGTCTCCCTTGATCTTCTCGTTCAACGGCTCGCTTTCCCTTACTTCACTCCTTCTTTTCCGCTTCTTTGACCACTTCGACCCATTCTCAGTCAATGTTCTTTTTGCGTAGTTAGTACTTTGCCTTTCTTCCTTACTCTTCGCTTTCTTCCATAAACAAGGGCCAACATGCCCCCAACACTCACATGTGACTCATCCCAAGTCATTGCAAGACTGAACCTTCTGTTTCACTTCAACTTCAGACTGTGCAGAGCAGCCCGTGCTTTCTTCTCTATCCCACCCTTCCTTGTGCAAACTGTATTTTCTGTGTTTGGTACCCAGTTTCAACTGCACCTGGTACCTAGACCCTTCTTCTTATGCTTTTACTGAGAGCTGCGAGGCAGTTGGTTGTCATAGTAAAATTTCAACTGGCTCCCATATACCAAACCTTCTTTCCATTCTCTATTCAGGGTCTTCAACTGCGCAACTCCTCCTTCTGTGATGTAGGCAACTTCAAATGGTCCTAGCCAATGTGTCCTGAACTTTCCTGGGTGCTTCATGAACTTGTTGTCATATATCAATACCAAATCTCCTTGCTTGAATGCTTTTCTTCTAATGTGTCTGTCATGATAAACCTTTTCTCTTTCTTTCTGTACCTGTTGATGAAATCCTGCAATAAACCTATCTTCTTCCAGTTCTACCAACTGTGGAAGCCTGTCTTGTACAAAACTTGTGTCGTCCAGACCTGTAAATGCTACAATTCTTAAGCTAGGAACCAATTATTCCATAGGTACCACTGCTTCTAGGCCATAAACTAACTTAAAGGGAGTCCGCATTGTCATCTTCTTGCAAGTGGTTCGATATTCCCATAGTACTGCTGGCACTCTCAAATCCCAATCATCTCTGTTCACACTGCAAATCTTCATCAGTGCTATCTCCAAGATCTTATTTAAATCTTTGACTGTACCATTCGCTTATGGGTGGTATGACGTACTCTTTTGATGTTGAACTTCAAATTCTTGAGTTAAGGATTCAATAGTCTTATTAATAAAATTAGTACCTTGATCACTCATAAGGATCTTTGGGCATCCAAACCTTGTTATAGTATCCTCAAATATGAATTGCGTAGCTATAGTTGCACTACAATTCCTAACTTCTCTTACTTCTGCCCATCTAGTCAAAAACTCTGCTGTAGTGATAATATATCTTGCTCATTTGTGCTTTCCTAGTGGGTTAATAGGTCCCACAAAATCAATGGCCCATTTCTCAAATGCATGTAAATTTAGCTGAGGTGCTAAAGGAATCTCATCTCTTCTGAATGGTTTCCCAACTCTTTGGCATACATCACAAGCTCTCTAGTATTCCTTAGCATCTTTGTGTAAAGTGGGCCACCATAGGCCAACTCTAAGAACCTTCTGCGCTGTTGCTTTCCCTACATAGTGTCCTCCTGCAATGCCTTCATGTGATTCTGCCAGAATCAATGGTCTTTCTGCCTCCATAATACATCTCCTCAGGATCTCATCGAGTCCCATATTATATAGCTGTCCATCTATAAGTGAAAAACATGCAACATGAACTACCAACTGTTTCTTCTGAATGATTGTGTATTTGTGAGGTGCCATTCCTGTGGATAGGAACTGAACTATCTTGGCGAAGTGATGATCGAATTTCTTGATGGCCAACAACTATGCATTTGGAAGTGTATCCTCCAGACTAGTAGGTTCCTCTCCATGCTCTAATTGTAACAAGTGACCAAGTCCCTTGTTCATTCTTCTTGGGTTGACCACAATCTCAAAATCATATTCTTGGAAGAGCAGTAGCCATATGCATATTCTTCCCCCCAACACTAGCTGCTTGACTAAGTATTTCAACGCAAAATGATCAATAACATCTTAAAGTGTCCTCCCAAGAAGTAGTGTCAAAATTTTTGTAGTGCATACACCATAGCTAAACCTTCTCTTTCAGTGGTGGTGCAATTTATCTCGGATGTAGAGAGCTTCCTGCTAGAAAAGGCTGGCAGGTGATCAATATCTCCTTCTCCTGGTTGTGCTAACACTGCTCCTAATGCAATAGATGAAGCATCGACATGGACGTGGAATTCCTTACGCCAATTTGAGAAAACTAGAATAGGTGCAATGACCATTTTCTGCTTTAGTGTGTCGAAGCTCTGCTGACATTCTTCTGACCATTGAAACTTACAATATTTATTTAAAATATTTTCCATCGGTGTTGTTATCTGTGCATAGACCTTAATGAACTTTCTGTAGTATCCAGTATGCCACAATGCAATGCACAACTGTCTAAACGAGGTAGGGGGAGTTAGATAGACAATGATGGAAATCTTGGAAGGATCTACCAACAATCCCTGCTTACACACAATATTCCCTAGTAGCACTCCAAAGGGTGAAAAGAAAAAACATTTTTTTAAATTCAGGGMAATCTGACATTGCCTACATTTATCTAACATCGGTCTTAAACATTCAATATGGTCTTTCAATAAGCTAAAAACAATCCAATCATCAAAATAGGCTTCCAAAAATTTATGTAAAAATTCCTTGAATGCTTCGACCACCACCCTGGAAAAGATGGTTGGTGCATTCTTCAAGCCAAAGAGCATCACTATGTACTGAAAAAAACCCCATTCTGTCACAAATGTTGTCTTATGTATGTCTTCCTTACCGATATTGATCTGATGGTAACCTGGAAATCCGTCTGTGAAGGAGTAGACCTCCTGTCCTCCGACATTATCTAACACTTTGTCGGTAAATGGTGTAGGGAAGGGGTCATGTAGGCATGCATCATTCAATTTCCTTAGATCTACACAAATATTGATTTCTCTTGTCTTCTTATCCTGCACCACCATAGGGCTAATCCACTCTGATTCTTCAATAGGTTCTATGATTCCTTCTTCCAACATTCTGTCTAATTCAATCCCGACTTTCTGCTTATACTTGGGATTTAGTCTATAGGGTCTCTGCTTGACTGGCCTTGCATTTGGTTTCAAGGGGATCTTCATTTCTCCCATGGACCCTTTAATGCCTTTTATGTTGGTGAACTTGGTTGGAAACAAGTCCTGATATTCATGCAATAATTCTGTGATCTTATCAATAGTGGCATCATCCCAATAATCTCCAACTTTGGCCAACTTAGGTGCTTGCTCTGTTCCAATATTAACTTTATTGATTTTGATTGGCTGTCCAATGAAAGGTAGTTCAACCCCTAGCCCTTCTATGTCTCTCTGTCGTTCATTTTCGGTGATTTTCACATTCCTAATATCATCATCTTCATCAACATTGATATTGTAACAACCCTGTAATTTCTGAAGAGGTGCAGTCGATTCATCTTCCTCTTTCCCAATAGGGAGTTAGGTGCCTCCTCAAAGACTTTTTGTCTTACATATTGTAAAGCCTAATCTAATGTCGGGTGCTGAATTTCAAAGAAAAATGTAGCTATAAAGTTCTGAGTCATACCGTACCAATCTGCAGTGGTGAGGCACAATTCCTCTTGAAGATACCAATTGATAGGCATTGTGTCCAAAGGGTTAATGAGTTTATGCACCCACTTTTCTTGAGGAACACTGCTCCAGGTCTCCTCACACCTTTGCACATGGTCCTTTAGACAACTCTGACCTGTGTATATAACTTCACATCCTTCAACTTGGTTTGAAAAGAACACTTTCATCAAAGTGAGACATTGTATACACTCCACGATGTTATTCTTGTGTGTTCCCCACCATCTTGTTGGTGTTTCTTTCAAGGCTTCATCTAGTGCCAACAACCTCTGTTGTAATGGTACAATTTCTTCAAATTCCAAAAAGAATGTTTCTAAATGATTTAAACCATCGAATGTAGGTAGGTTACTTACTTCTGTGCCAATCCAGTGAACTTCCTGGGTCAATCTAGCACACCTCTGCATAGATATTTCATACATCCTGTTCTACCAATTCCCCAATGCTTCTTCTGAGTTTCATGATCATGCACTCTCACTTCGCCAGCTCAAGTTTCCATCTGCCATAGGATTAATGTAATCCTGCTGTATTGTTTTCAATTTATATATATTCTCTAGTTCATAAGCACGGTCTTCTTCTCTGATGGGTTCTATATATCTGTGAACTTCATCAGGATCAAGAGGTGCAATGACCCTAAGGCCATCACCTTCAAACATCATTCTTCTTTTATTTAATTCAACCACAGTAGAATTGTTGAAAGCCCAATCAATTCCTAACAACGTAGGATAAGGACAACTATCATCAACTATCTCAATTATTTCGAAGTCCGCAAATGTCCTTACCCCATCTATGTCCACAGGGACATGTTCCAGTATTCCAAAGGGGCTTACTGCCTGTTGATTAGCCATCTTGAGCCTGATAGGGGAATAGATCAACTTAGGTTTTCCCATCAATGCCCAGGTCTGCTTCATCATAATGTTGACTTATGATCCCAAGTCGAGGACCACGTAGTCTATGTCATAGTCTCCATTCTGAGCATTAAGGTGTAGTGCCTTGTTTGTCCTTATCTTTTTGGATACTTGATCTACTTCTCTATTCAACAGAGGATCTACCTTCCCTAGCTCATACTGTCTAATCAAGTGTTGGAGTTCTTGCACAACGCTTTCATCCTTAATTAAATCAATGAACGTATACAAGAATCTGACAAGATTTCTTACCTCTTTTCCATCTCCGGGCGAGGAAGACTGATCGAATGCCAGGGGAATTCCACATTCTTTCACTTCTGGTCGTGCCTTAGATGAAGAATCCTGTTCTCTTCCAAATTCTCTTCTGGCTTCTTCAAACGTCTTTTTTTATTTCCTTGGATCAAACAACTTTGTCTTCTCTGCAACTCTTCTGATACTTTATTCTTCTGTAGTCTTTCCTGGAGTCACACTGTCTTCTCCTATAAAAATTCCTCCTCTAGTGATAACAACGACTCTGGGATCCTCTCCACGAGGTTATGATGATATTAGTTGTACTTGCTAGTTTCCCCCTCGTATCTCTTGAAGTTTTGCTAACAACACTGGACAATCTTCAATAACATGTTCAAATGAATTGCAGTAATTGCAAGTGGTACAAGGGTTCTGATAGTCCCTTTCCAAGTGACCTGGCTGGGCAAAATTATAACAAATGATCCGACCTCAAACTCGACCCATGTCTCCTCCTCGTCCTCTTCCTCTGAATCCATCGTGAGGGTTGAAGTTTCCTCTTCCTGGGGAATTAAACTACGTAGCATTTCCCTCTTGCTGCATCTCTCCTTGAATCCTATATGTATCTCTTGACCTTTCATGCAAGAGATTGTAAGCCCTACAATCCTTCTCATCGTTCCCCACATATTTACAGAATGTGCAGTAAAGATTGTAGGTGTCTAGACATATTTTTTCATGTAATAACATTCACCAGGGCGATGTCTATTTCTACATACCTCACACTAGGGTAGAGTAACCTGCATCAAAGGGCTCGGAGCTCCAACAACTAAGTACTCATTAAATAGGGGACAATGCTCCTTTTCATGGCCCTATGAATTGCATCTGATGCACCAGATGTCTTCTCTTTTATCTTTTCCCTTTTCTTTCTTCATATCTTTGACCTGCAAAGATAAGCTAGTTAGATGACTCAAAATTTGAATCATACCTGAGATGGATTCTCCCATAGGGGCTTATTCTAGTTTCATGGCGATATCCAATGCCTAAGCTTGTGAAGCAACCTTCTATTGCATTAGAGGAACTCTGATGTGTGGTAAGAGGGAAACAATGAACCATTCCTTATTTTTCTCGTTTGGAATATGAAAGCTCAAGCGACCTGTTAAGGTCTTAAACCTCTGATCAAACTCCCAAACAGGTTCCATTACTCTTTGCTTGATTTCTTTCAGTTCTGTAATGCACTGTGACTCCGACTTGGGTTTCTTGAATTATGCACTCAATGCAGTCTTGATATCATTCAACGATTTAGGCTGTACAATCCCTTTAACAAACTTCATGTACCAGCTCAGTGCGTGGTCTCTCAAGGTAGTACTAAACTAATCTCTCTTAACAACTTCATCATTAACTTGCTTAATACTCCATACAACTTCGTATAAAAACTAGTGTTGATCAGGATCTTCAGATCCATCTCCTCTAAAGATAGGTAACCTCATTTCATCTGCCATAGATCTTCCTAGGTTTCTTGACTGAGTATGTATTGAACTGCTGGTAATAGTTCTCTGAGTTCTCTAATAACTCTGGCTACTCTGGTTATTTAGTGCTGCTAAAATAACAAAAGGAGTAATAGTACTTACTTCGATGGTAGGCGCAGTCCCTGAAGTTTCTAATTATTCTCAGCGAGGTTCTTCAGTATTCCCTTCCTCTTCCCTAACAGACTCTGAATGTTCCTCATTCAATAACTCTTCTTCTTCTCCACTGTAGAACCCTTCGTCCTATGCTAGTGACTCGTGAGTCTGCTCAAACAGGTTCACCAGAGGAACCTCTCTGAAGGTTCTCCCACTGCGTGTATGTCCAACCTTTGTGTCGATGTCATTGTCTGAGTTTTTGAACATTAGATTTTCAATCCGACTGATTACTGTATCTTCAAGATGTTCTTCTCATGTAATAACATATT
>ML780418.1:706904-717782 GCA_009831015.1 Picea engelmannii | reverse complement strand
TAGGCCTATTTCTCAATTATATCATGCTTCAATTCAGAGTCTCTGAGAGTTTTGTTGAAGAAGGAGATGGGTTGCTCATGTCCTTGCTCATTTATTTGTAGAAGAACAACAACTATGGTATTTTCTAATGCAAATGAAAAAATCATGAATTCCTTGGAGAAATTTGGGTTGATGAGAACAAGAGCCTATTTGATCTTTTCAAAAGATTCTTTCGCTTCTGGTATCCACTTAATTTCTGCATCCTTTTTCAACATGTCAATAATGTACTTGATAATATCTTCAAAATTAGGTATAAACCTCCTCAAAAAATTAATTTTACCAATGAAGGATTGAATAGACTTCTTGTTTCTCGGAATATCTATTTGTTGGATAGCCTTTACTCTTTTAGGGTCTATTTTAATACCTTCATGGGAAACAATATGTCCTAAAATCTTTCCTTCCTCCATGGCAAAGTGTGATTTTTTAGGATTAAGTGATATACCATACCTCCTACATTTCTCAAAAGTCACTTCAAGTGTTGTAAATGTTCTTCATCAGATGCTGAAAATACAATGATGTCATTGAGATAAATAACCACAAACTCTTCCTTTTCACCAATAAAATAAATGTCCATAGCCCTTTGAAATGTGGCTCCCACATTCATCAATCCAAAGGGCATCTTTTCGTACATAAAAGTGCCCCAGGGAGTGGTAAAAGTTGTTTTCTTTTTGTCTTCCTCCACTATTGATATTTGATTGTACCTTGAGTATCCATTAAGAATAGAGATCCTCTTCGCGTCAACAACTCTTTGTAAGATATGATCCATTTTTGGTAATGGATAATTATCTTTCAAGGAGCACCTGTTCAAATTCCTGAAGTCCACAAAGAGCCTTATCTCTCTGTTCTTCTTCCGGACAGGTACCAGGTTGGCTACCCACTCTGAGTATCTCAATGGCACTATGATTTTAGCTTCTAATAACCTTTTCAACTCCTTTTCTATTATAGGTAACAGTAGAGGTTTAAATTTCCTGGACTTTTTCTTAATATGTTTCAACCCAGGCTTCAGAGGAATTTTGTGTTGTATAATTTATGTATCAAACACTTTTAGATCTTCATAGGACCGGGCGAATATATCTGAATATTGCTTCATTAATTCAACATATGCTTCTCTCTTTTTTTTTGACAATTTCCTATATATTTTGACCAACCTAAGATTTGTATCAGGACTAATATCGTAATCCACTACATCAGTTTCTTCTGTCTGAATAACAACCTTCCTGGAAACATCATTGTGATCGAACAACCTCTCTAGTGGGACCAAGCCTTTAGGCAGATGGTTTGTCTTTAGTTCAATAATTTTGTGCCCAACAACATTTTATTGAAGAATACCTACAGCATGTACCTCTACTTCACCATCTTCATCATCCTGATCTATTGAAATGTTAGAAAACTCTTCAATAGTTTTCAAGAATATTTGAATTTCCTCATCATCTTTAAAGACCTGCCAATGTTTTATATTGTATGGTATTGAGGGTCTGTGTCTAACCTCAACTTCAAATTTCAGATTAGGGAACATTGGAGTTTTAAAGTTGCTAGCGGCAAGTGCCAAAGAGTCAGCCTGCTGATTTAAATTTATGTGCACAAAAGTAATATTGAATGCCAAAACGAAATTATCCACATAATCCCACACCTAATTTCTATATTGTTTCAACCTTTGTTGTTTGGTTTGATCCCCATCAAAATACATTTTCCAAACAAAATTATCAGCATTGTCCCCAACTGCAGTTGTTGTCTTCCTAACTGATACTTCTGCCATCTGATCACCTATATGAAAAATAGAAGAACCAAGATCATCTTCTACAACATATATTGGATGATCATTGGGGTTTTCATGATCACTTACCAGATAATCCAGTCTCACTTCCCTGTATAATCTTCGTTGTTCTCCACCAAAAACAGGTATGGTGGCATAACTAAGGTCCATCTGTAAAGTACCACCTACTTTCTTGGCCCAAGATCTTGAAAGAAGAATTCCAAATTTTGGTGGTATGTCAGACACAATAACATCTAATACCATGCTTTTCATAGGTAATTGGGAAAGAGTAACAACCACATCTTTCATAACTCCAAGACATTTGACTTTCCTGGAGTCAAAAGAATATAGACCATGGTATGGTTTAGTAATATCCAACCCTAATTCTTGCATCACCACCTTAGGCATGACATTATGCGAGGCACCAGAATCCATTAGGCAATTATGCAATATCTTGTCATGGACATTTAGTGAAATGTAGAATGGAGGAGAGGCATCGATTCTGTCTTCAATATGAGGTCCAATAGTTATAGTAGGGTTTTCATCTTCTATATTGACTGTATCTAAAAAGGTAACCTGAGCTGGAGATTGTAGAGCCTTGAGGACAGTCTTCCTAAAGGGATATGTTTTCATGAATTCTAGCAAAGCCACATAAATCTTGATTTTGTTGATTTCATGTTCTAGACTCAAAGAAGAAACACTCTTTTCTAGTTCATTTATTTCATCATTACTAACCTTGGTAGGCTGCTTCAATGGTTGATCAACTTGAATCTTAGGCCTTTCTTTAATGGTTCCTATTCTAACTGGAGTACTAGCCTTCTTTGTGGAAACATGTGTATCCACTTTAGGTGCATTTGAACCATATCTGAGATTGTATTTCTTCCTTTTAGGTTCCTTTTGGACGATCTCATCTGCATCCCCTTCCTCAAATTGGTTTGAAATCAAAGCATCTTCATAATCCTGTTGTGTCACATGCATAGGAGATGATTCAGAATCATTTAGATGAACTGCAGGGTCATCTTCTGTATCATCTTCATCCTCCTCCTCATCTACTACATTATTCTGGAAAGGAGGCAAAACCTTTTGGTCATCTTGAGTTTTTCTTTCCCTTGGTAAGATTTGAGGTGCATTGTTTGGCCTCCTGAACTAATTTTGATTTATGTATCCACCCTCCTGTCCAGGTCTACTGGGTTTTTTTTTTTCCATCTTCAACCTTGTCATCTCAGTTGTCATAGTTTTCAACATCTTAGTCATTTCATCCATATTAGAATCAGATGAAATATTAGAAGATGAAGGAAACTCTTCGTTTTTCTTTTTTTTTGTCTCTTTCACTCCTAGACTTCAATTTGTCTACTGCTAATATGTTTGATTCTACCTCAATATCAGCATCTTGCATCAGGTTGAGGGTAGCAACCCTTCTTTCTCTTAGAAAAAAGGAAAATTCATCATCGAAAGCATTGGCAAAAGTGATTTTAGCTGATGTCTCTTAAGGTTTAATCTCGTCTAGAATTTTACCATACATTTGGTTGAATATTTTGGTAAAATCAGGTATTGATTCACCTTGTTTCCTTTTTAAAGCACCAAATTCAGTGATGTAGTATAAAAATTCTTTCTTGTCTCCCCAGTGTTTAAGAAAGGCATCATCCAAGGCTACAATATTAGAAATTGAATTAGGTAGCAAATTCCTAAACCACTTTCTTGCTTCACCATTTAAATTCTACACAAACAATAGCATCCACACATTTGCATGCTCTACATTGAAATTGTCTGCAAAACTATAAAATGAACTCAAATTCTCTTCAGCAGTAAATCTTCCATCTCCATTAAATTTGGGCAAGTATCTCATATAATCATTTGGTGGAAAGGCAAACATGACTTGTGGGAGGATCAAAGGGGCATACCTTGCTGCAACAATTTCATCCATTATGTTTACAACCATATTTGCTATCTTTGGTGTTTGAGTTTTGGGAGTAAGCAAGATTGGTGATGTTGGAGGTGAAACTGTCCCTTGTGTATGAAAACTTAATTGTACTATCACCGAGTCTTGATCTTTAGCATATAGGGATTTCTCTTCTGGACTATGATCAGATGATGGGCCAAGAAACAGGGGATTCTCAAAATAAAAATAATGTGATTTAAAATCTTCAAAGGAGAGAGATCCAAGATATGAAGAGGGTGATTATGGTTCACTTTTAATATATTTGTTATGACCTTTCAAAGTTTCAGTCATAGGCAAGGTGTTTGAATATTCCTATTTAATGAGTTCATTAAGTAGCTTCCACTAATCTAGATTTAATTCTGAGATAGTTGAAGGGAATGAAACTGTAGCAGGCTCAATAACAGGTTTGACTTCACTTTTAGGAATGACCTCCTCATCTTCTTGGTTTTTTGTGATTTCAGAGGATTGTCCTTGAAAAATTTCTGAAGACAATTTTCCCTTTGAGAGAGAAGACTGTCTAGAAACAACCTTAGGTTTTCTTAGTAACTTTTCAGGATCTGGAACTGCTGCAACAGGCTCAGAATCTAGATTTTTTTTGGTTACTGGTCTCTTAGTATATGATGAAGAAGTTAGAAGAGTTTTAGGTCCTTTACCTTCTCTATTAGGAGCCAGAATTACCACAGAGGAGTCGTTAGGTGAATAATCACAGTCTTAAATAATGTCCAAAATCTTGTTCACCATTAAGATTTCAATCTAATCTTGTTGTTTCCCCAGGGAAGATATCTTCGTTTATTCATCCCCGGTAATAGAACCAAAATATATTAGTCCCTAAAGTTGCACTTTACTGTGAGAGGGAAAGTTAAGACATCATCGGTTTATTGCAAAGTATTTTGAAGATTTTTATGATTTGGTTTTTTGAATAGGGTGGTTGAAAACTGGCTCAAGGTTATAACATAACATGAAAATAAAAATCAGAACATAGTATATCCCATTGACTGATTAAAAGGTAGTCACGTATATATATTAGACCAATAATAAAAAGAGAGGATGAAGCCTTCAATTTTTCAACTTCACATAAATTCTTGTCTCGGGATATCATAAAGAAACAAGACCATCAGCTTGAAATCAAAACTTGAAAATAATTTCCACAACAAATTCTTTACTATATTAATTAACAATCAAGAAACAAATGCATTACAATCTGAATAATGAACTCAAGCATGAAGAAATAAAAACATAGTAGAAAAGAGTGTCTAACCATCCATATGCCTTTGTTATTAAGTGTCAAATAGAACAATAATGCCTTACAACGAGTTTCAAAATAAGTTCTCTGGATCTCCTATTTTTCGACCTAAACAAAGTCTTTCATCTGCTTACTTAAACTATTCAAAATACCTCAGATCCTAACTTCTAGTATGCTATTAATGACTATATCTGATTAGCATCCATCTAAATAGGGAGGTTAGATCGAAAAGAGAATCTACATTCCAAAAATAGATATAGCTCAATAGCTTAATTTTGGATGTTCTCTTTACAATACATTCGGTCCTATAAAACACGAATTAGTTCAATCTAGTCATGAATTTTGAGATATTTTCCTTTCAAAAGTCAAACAAGTAAATATTTCCTTGTTCCCTGGTAAACAACAAAATTGAAAATGTGCAAAATTATTCATAAAACCTTTAGGGTATGATGATAGTAGTAGCCTTGGAATTCTTTTGTTTGAGCTTTGTGGTAAGTACAATGTTATGCCAATAGAGTTTGAAATTCACTTCTCTGATTTCTTTGAGCAATGCTCTTTTCTCTCTTTTCTTTTTCTTGAAACCCTGAATCTTTTCTTGTTGCCTAGCACTCCGTTGTTCAACATGAGCCTTCTCCTTTTTCAGTTGTTTCACTACCTTTCGAAGTTCTCTGATCTTTTATTTGTCATATCTGATATTGACCTTAAATTCGGGGAACTCATCTGTAGGTGCAGGCTCATTCAAATTTATGTTAGCTTTAGGCTCTCTCTATTTAATCTGGTACCTAGAAATCAATCTTGAGTTGTGTTGTTCATCTAAACTAGCTGAATCCATGGCTTCAGGCATGTCTGATATGTGGTCTAAATCTACAAGATGGATTTTTGTACTTTCATGGACCCTACTTATACCTTCAGTAGATGCTTTAGCTCGTGACAATCTGGTAGTGGCTCTTGTTACAGGTCCTGTAGAGGATGGAATAACCTGCTTGTCTCTTTTTGTTGGTTCTTTATGTAATGGGGGTTTGTTTTCCTTTTGTTTGGCATCTGTTTTAGCATCCTCAAAATGATCTTCTATAACTATGAAATCTTTTTTTTTGATTGAGGGATTGAACATCGCTTTAGACCTCATCCTGTATTTGTTGGTAATTCTAGTCGAATTCCTCCTAGGTCTTTTCGACACATATCTCTTCCTTTGTATTTTAACTGCAACACCTCTCTTACTGGTTTCTGGAGCTTCATGCTTGGATGAGGGTTTAACATCAGAATCTTCTTCTATTTTTAAATCTACCTTAGAAAACATTTCATTTTCTTTCTCCAATTTGGGTCTCTTACCTCTATTGGTCCTTGTTACCCTGATAGCAGGCAACTCTTCTTTAACATGAATTTCATCAATTGGAAAACTTGGTTCCTATGCAACCGAACTTTTCCCTTTACCCTTTTTCTGTTTGGTGGACTATGGATCATGGTTTAAAGACCGAATTATCTAGCTCCAGGGTTTTTGTATTTCCCTTAGATCAGAAATGACCAGAGTCTTGATTAAGACTTGATGAAACATGCTACTCTTTGCATTGGTGGGGTGTGACTGCACTCTTTTTGACATCTTTGCCAAGATTTTGAGTAAAAAGTAAGGCAAATTTAAAGGATAATCTCCATTTAGATGCATTAACAACCTAATGTTGTAGATATAAATCAATGAGAATCTTCCTTCGCAGGTGATATACCTATGGATGATGATTAGAGAAGTCTGCCACTCTAGTCTAATCCAGTTGTGAGGGACTCCCTTTTTCCAATTCGGATTTTTTTTATCTGGAAGTAAGAATTGATTGAGAAACTCTGTGACTACATGCTCCTTCCTCCACCATCGTTCTCCTCCAACCACCAATCTGCAAGATTTGGCAAATGTTTGCTCTGTCACTAGCATTAGAAACTTTCCAATCTCCACTTCGAAACCATCGAAGTTCTGTGAAAACGCCATGGAGACCTATTTGTCATAACCTTGGAACGTAGTGAGGAATTTGAACCAGCTAGCATCTCTAAATCTCTGCGCCATCTGTGGATATGCTTCAAGAAGCTCGATGCTCTCAGGTTCCAATCTGAAAACTTGCCCGCTTCTTTTGGGCGCCATAAAAACACTGGTGTGGCTATTGGGATTGCTCAGATTCTGAATTTACAACCTGCAACTGTTAACATATAACAATTCTTCTGAGAAAACACCTGCGCTTATAATTCAACAAAATCAGAACGACGAGTGATAGGTTCAAATAATGATCTTTGGGAATTGAATGATTTGAAATGAGTCCTTTGCAGGTACAAAAATATCCAATCATGTAACAATTTGAATCAAAAAATGAGTTAAGAGCTATCTTGGGACACATGCAAATTCTTAGTCCATGATCTCTGTAATCATAATGAAATCAGGGTGGCAGCCGCATATTAAGGCATGATTATATTTGCACTACAGGAATAATGTTATTCCAGTAGTGCTATTAATGACTAGAAGAGTTTTGAATTTGAAAAATTGAAATAGGCATATGAAGTGACACATCTTGTAAAAACATGTCTTAAATATCCAGACTTAAAGCAATTATTCAAAAAGCTAAAATGTAAATCATAACAAGCTGAAAACAAGGATTAAAATCAAATGAAAGCTGACAAGTAAGTGCAGGTAGGAAGGGTTTAGGATTAGGGTTTCTCACTAATCAAAATAAAAATTAGAGACTAACATGGTGTATAAGATAATTTCCAAGGTTATAGCCAACAGATTGAAACCACTACTACCCACAGTGGTGTCGCAAGATCAAGCGGGGTTCATAGAAGGAAGGAAAATAATGGAAAATATTATCCAAGCCCATGAACTGATCCACACCTTGAAGCTTCAAAAAAGAGGGGGCATGATAATACAATTGGACCTAGTGAAAGCCTACAACAAAATCAACTGGCACTATATGGTCAAAACCCTTGAATCCTTTGGCTTCACCCAGCACTAGATCCGATGGATAACCAACCTAGTATCCACAACAAGCTTCTCGCTACTAGTAAATGAATCCCCTGCCAAACCATACTGGACCACGAGAGACATCAGACAGGGAGACCCGTTGTCCCCCTTCTTATTCATCTTAATGATGGAAGGAGTCAGTCGAAGCATAAAAAGTGCAACCGCAACAGGGGAAATAAAAGGTATCAAACCTTATGAGAATTGTCCAACTTCCACACACCAACAATTTGTGGATGATACCTTACTTCATGGCATGCCTACAGTCAAGGAAGTAGAAGCCTACAAACGAATCTTAGTTGAGTTTGGGAAGACTCAGGGGATGAGATAAACCAGTCCAAATCAATGATCTTCTTCTTTAACACCAACCCAGCTATCCAAAGGAATTTAGCCAACATCCTGGGCTTTGACCAAAAAACCCTCCCAACCAAGTACTTAGGCATCCCCCTGACAGACAAAGCCTACAAGATGTCAACATGGGAAGGAATAGTCAACAAGCTTCAAGATCAGGTAAACAATTGGACTTTCAGATCCCTCAACTTGACAGGAAGAATTATCCTAACCAAGTCGTTTCTTCAAGCTATCCCAACATTTATGATGTCAATTTTCCCAGCCCCCAAGGGATTTCTACAAAAAATAAGAACCATACAAAGGGAATTCCTGTGGCGTGGAGCGGAAACAAGGAAAAAATGGGCACTAGTGGCTTGGGAGAAGGTGTGTAAGCCAAAGAGCATGGGAGGCCTTGGGCTACATGACCTGCAAGTAACCAACGGCGACTATGGGGTGAAGCTTTGGTGGAGATGGGTCAAAGAAATGACCATGCTATGGGTTAACCTGTGGAAGGCAAAGTATGCCCCAGATATTAGTAACTAGGACAAAATCTGCTTCAGAGGCACTAGGGAGGGTTCAGCCATTTGGAACTTAGCCTGACGCAACAAGAGCTGGATCCAGACACACAACTTTAATAAGGAATGGCAGAACCGCCAGATTATGGGAGGATGCCTGGCAACAGAAACCCAAAATGAAACAACTAGGTCGCGAGGTACTCCAACAGGAGATAATGGTGCAAGGAAAAACTCGAGTTTACCATACTGGAAACAAGAAGAAGAGCACAAAATATGGAGAATCTGGAACACTCTCACCCCACAGACTAGAGACCAAACTGCAAGAGCAATTAAATAAGTGGAGGAGGAATTGGGGAGAAGGAAAATTGCAGTCATGGATGGAAATGACCAACTGAGATGGGGGCACAAAGAAGGCGGTGAATTCAATCTTAAAGAAGTATGCCACTACATAACAAACCAGGACCAAGAAGTTGCGGCGTATCATTGGGACAAGCTCTGGAATAGTCCCCAATGGCCAAAAATAAAAATATCCCAATGGCTAATACTACACAACCGAATCCTAACTTGGGAGAACCTAAAGAAGAGAGGTTTCATAGGCCCTTCAAGATGCCACCTATGTGAATAAAAGGAGGAAACAACGAACCATCTCTTGGATGAATGTCCCTACACAACAAAATTATGGGATTGGGTGGCAGGCATTTTCCATCAGTCTAATAGGATCAGAGGAAATATTTCCACAACTATAAACACCTGGAAGGAAAACTACAGCGACAACGATGAGGTGAATCTTTGTTGGACCCTCACCCTCGACATGATCATTTGGGTAATTTGGAAGGAACATAACCGATGCATCTTCAGGAACCAAAGATGGACGGTTGGAAAGATCAAGGAAACAATAATAGCCATGACAAGGGAAACGGTACAGAGACGCAACCTCCAAATAGGAGGAGCACAACTCACTAATCAGGATCTCAGAATTCTAGAGGCTTTCCAAGTGAAAGGAAGACACAACCCCAATCAGGTGAGACGAGTGTCGCAACTAAGTTTACGCGAGTGCAACTAGAAACCTGTTAGAAAAACAGGACCGTGGAGAAATATAAAACAAATGCGGAAACAAAACACAGAAGATACACAATATAATAGAGACACAGATTTACGTGGTTCACCTAGTGTGGGCTACGTCCACCACAGAAATTTCTAGGTCCTACCTTTATTATTATCCAGCATATGAAGGGATACAACCTAGAACAAGACCACTGTAACTTCCTCTTCTTTCTCTCACAGTCTCCTATCTCAGAATACAATATTTGCCATCAACCATAGCCGCGATACATTTCCCTCATAAAAGAGGGTTTCCTTCTAGGGAAAAAACCATAACATAATCTCTATCGTTAGATCTGTGACCTTATAATGAACGGTCCAGATTTACAATTAAATTACAATGTACATTTACAAGGCAATTTTTCCATTGGGGGCTTCTCCCCCGAACCCCCACTAGGGGATCGCTTGCCCCCAGACCCCCCAGCCGGGGGGGTAGCCCTCCCGGACCCCGCAGAGGGGGTACCCCTCCTCTGCACTCCCCCGTGTGGAAGAGTGTACATACTTCTGGGGTGTAAATACTTCATGGGGTATAAACACGGCTGAAAGTAAAAGACCTCTGAATCAGGAAGATACTCAGGCTCCACAACCAACAAAACCGCCACCAGAGGGCTCCCTCAAGCTAAATTTTGATGGGGCATCAAAGGGTAACCCAGGACATACTGGTATGGGGGGAGTAATCAGGGACACTCAAGGAATAATTATCCAACTGTACACAAGAAGTTTGGGGAACTCAACAAACAACGTTGCAAAATTTGGAGCACTAGAGACAGGCTTGGAGATATTACACAGGGAAGGAATGGAAAATGTAATAGTGGAAGGCAAATCCATGCTAGTCATCAACACAGTAAGGAAACTCCAAAATGACACCAAAGTGGAAAAAATATAGAGGCATTGGCGCGTGGCGTACTATCTGCAGAAGATTAAGGAGAATTTGCAGACATGGATCACAGTGGAGTTGCGTTGGGTCCG
>ML780418.1:694265-706314 GCA_009831015.1 Picea engelmannii | reverse complement strand
TCGGGGGCCACATAGCCTAGGAAAACCCTCTACCACAAATCGGTGGAGGAAGCTTGGCGTACAAAAATGCTAATATGCAAGCTGAGAGCAGAAAATAACGAGACCAGTAGGGTGGAAAACTGACATGGATGATTTTAGGGGCTAAATTTCGCTCATAGGCTAATTTTCCATGGTTTTCCCAAAAATTAGATTCGTTATTTTAAAAATGATTCGCCCAAATTCTATAGGATAAAATTATTTTACCTTAAAAATCGCCAAAATTTTATAAAAACTATATAAAATCCTTAGAAATTCGAATATTTTTACAAAAATATCGCTAAACATTTATAGTTGGAATATGAAGGATAAGTAAGATTCGCCAAGGTTTCTACATTTTAAAATAAATTTCCATCCTTAAAATCATCCCTAAAAACCGAGGCCGCAAGAAGGAAATCATAGAAATCCTGAGCCGCCTCAGTGACTTGGATGCCAACGCAAGAATCATAGTAGAGGACCAGAGGAACCAAGGCGAAAAAATAGACCAACTAGCTGGTCAATTCAAACTCTACCTTCGCTATGTCCATCACATGGACATCACTCCAGTAGACTGACACGGAACACCAGCCATCATTAGAAGGACGCGCATAGTGGAGCAGAAAAAGGAAAACAAGGTAAGGAAGGAAGGAGATGAAATCCAACCAATTTGCTTGGACTAGCACAACATCAACTCAAGTTCTTTTTGTTTATCAGTATAGGAACAACTCAAGTTATATGATGTCGCTTTTATGTATTTTTGAAGGTATAGTTTTTTTTCTTTTTCAAAGGAACTTATGGAGACTGGGTCGATTTCCCCAAGTGGCGGCCCAACCATCCCTTCGCTAATGTAGATAGTGCATCTTGGGGACCCCTGATCTGGTTTCCTTTTGGAAGATCAGGAGACACCCCTCAACCCTTTTTTTGTACAATATTTTATTCAGTAATATAGAATCTCAACTCACTTACAAAAACAAAAATAAACATATAACAATAAAAATAATATCCCACAACACATAAATAGATCCAGATGTATACATATCAAATGTGTATATGATTCTAACTAAACCCAACAAATAATAAGAAATGAATCACTAAGATAAGTAAAAATCAAAGTTCTAACCTTCTAAGGCCAAAATATAGGCTATTACAATTACAAATCCCTAGAACACAACTATGATCTAAAAAAGACTAATCCCTCCTTGCATGTCCTTCCATGTAGCTTGTTAAGCCCTAAATAGTGGCAAATTACCCCTTAATTGGGGAATATTACATTATTATTGTTATTTTATTTATGTTTTCTTGGGTCCATTAGTTGTAATTGTACCTCCTAGTCTCCTATATATACCAAATAGACCTTTCCATTTGGAATCATCTGGTATTGGTGAATTTATGTGGTGTATAAGGAGGTTTCCCCCTAGAAGAGGCTTATTATCTGAAATTATATATTTTTCAAGGCGTGCATTACTTATTCTAATGTTTTTATGCTATTTGGATATTTGTTTCCTAACATTTGGTATCAGAGCTCAAGACCTTGGGGTTTCGCTGTTGCATCTGAGACACCTTGGAATTTTTGCTATAACTTGTTTTTGGGGACATTTCAGATGGAACACCTTGGGGGATATTTAGTATACAGATCAAGGTACTTGTGGTTAAAATTTGAACTTCGGGGGATTTATAATTTCGGATATATATCCTATGTAATATCAGATTCCTAAATCATATTGAATTCAGTCATCTCAGAATTCTCACTATAAATGTTTTTTATGTGATTCTTAAGACCATGAAACTTGGAGGATATTCATAAGAATTATCAAGGTATCTTTTGTAAATATTTCAGTGTCTAGGTCATCCTAATTTTGGAGATACACCCTGTGTTAGATAGGGTAGATGACTATTCCTATTAACTAGTCACAAACATGTGTTCCGAGTAAAACAATGATATCTTCTTCAGTGAGTATCCAAATTATGTGAGACTAGTTGCATTGGATAGTGGATATTCTACAATATTTCTGGTGCAAGTTTTAGAATAAGATATCACATATTGTGTACTTGGAATGATTTACAAGTACGTTCTCTTGGAAAGGCCAAACATCAACAAGGTGTGGGGAAGTTACCATGATTTCCACTTGGCACATCCAATTTTGATCATACCTATGGAATTATAGAGGATAAATATCAAATAACTATATAACAAAATTTCAAACATAGAAGGGTCGAAATTTTAAATATACAACAGAAGAAAGGTCGGCTAGCAGAACAACCTCCAAACCAGGGTTTAAAAGGTGTGTTTTTTTGTTGTTGGAAATTTGCATAGATTTTGAATAAAAGATATAATTTGGATGATTCAAAAGGTAGAATAAAGTGGGATAAAAGGAGTATCACATCAATTTGAGAGAAACTTAGGGATTTTTTAAG
Organism: Picea engelmannii; assembly: GCA_009831015.1. Taxonomy (NCBI): domain Eukaryota; kingdom Viridiplantae; phylum Streptophyta; class Pinopsida; order Pinales; family Pinaceae; genus Picea; species Picea engelmannii. The sequence goes on along the minus strand of ML780418.1, from coordinate 703,884 downwards.
GTACAGACATGTTCCGGTGTCTCTAAACGTAGGAGTTTTCATTATTGGTTAGCGCTACAATCTGGGGACAATGTGGTTCTTCCATGTACCTAGAGTATATCGAAAGGCCCCTTTCAAACGATTGTGCATTATATAGCACTACTACAAATTTGAGCTCCCACGTACCTGGTGTATATCGAGAGACCCCCTAGAATCCTGAGACTTACCAAGTAAACCTTTTGGTCATATTGTTGTTATAGTACACCGAGAACATCACTCAGGGAGATTTCTCTCTAGTAACTGAGTGGTCGAATAGTACAACTAAGGGCATGGAGAAGCCTCCTTATTTAGTGCCCTAAGATATTTGGTTGACTACTATTGTTGGACTTGACACATATATCAGAGAGTTATAGAACCTGACACACCCTTGTATGTGAGGACCTGTACCTAAGCCAATTAGGAATTCCTACCTTGCAGTGATACCTGGCCAACATGGCACAAAAAAATGGAACTTCTACACCAAATAATCCTTCAGAAAGTCCTACTTGGACCTTTCATGAAGGTGAATAAATGCACAGGGTCATAAATGATTTACAAAAGAAGGAAGTACCAAAAGACGAATTACAAGGGATGATGGATTCAACTAAAGCTAAGATGGAAGTGATAATGGATACAAAGATGGATGGTTTAAAAGGGGAGATCATGTAAGGATTGAAAAAGTTGTTAATAGAGAGGCCACTTGAAAGTGACAATTTATCCCATGAAATTCATGATGAGGACACAAGGAAGATGAATCAAGACTAGAGAAACTCCAACTTTGGGTTGAATACCAACCACTTTCCTAAGATCAATATGAGGAATTTTGATGGCAAGGATCCAATCACATGGATACTCCAGATGGAGTAGTTATTTGATCTACATGATGTGCCACACACACAAAACATATGAATTCTGTCTTTATATTTAGAACCCAATTAGCTTGTGTGGTGTCGATGGATTTGTTCTCACAAATCACTTGTCACTTTGACAATTTTCATGAAAGAAATGATAGCAAACTATGAGGATACAAGGAGCAATACCTTCTTCATCCAATTGATAAATCTCAAGCAAAGGGGTTCAGTTGCGGAACACATTGAGAACTTCCAAAGATTGAATATAATGGTAACATATATTCTAGATGAGCACCTGATTGATGTATTCATAGGAACTTTAAAGGATAACATTCAACATGAGTTTCTCCTTTGGGAATCCAAATCATTGGAGAATGAGTTCAAGGTGGAGAGAAATGTTGAAAGTAAAAATCTGGCTATGCCTACTAGAAGGACCACTCCTAACATATATTGATAGAACAATGTTCCTTCTTCTAAAATGCCTCAACCTACAAGATTGACACTTCAACAATTGGAGGAAAGAAAAGAAAAAGATTTATGCTTTAATTGTGATAGCAAGTACAGTAGGGGACATAAATGTGGTGAGAAGAAATTATTTTATATAGATTGTGAAGAGGAAGAAGAACAAGAACCATCTCAAGATGAAAGCGTAGAAGAGATTTATTCTAAAGATTTGACTCCCACCATATCATGTAATGCATTGGCTAGAATTAGCACTCCAAATCTCTCATTTTATTTATATATCCAGCACCAGAGTTCCAAGTAATGATTGCAAATGGAGGAACTATCAATTTCTCAGGAAAATTCCATAAGATTAATCTTACTATGGGGGAATATGTAATTAATATTCCAATGATTTCTATACCCATGGGTGGTGCTAGTGTCGTACTAGGAGTTCAATGGTTACAATCATTGGGAACAATGGCTTTTAATTTTCAATAACTTTTCATAAACTTTTCATTGGAAGGAAAGGAAATTGAGTTAAGGGGTATCACAGGGAAACCCAGTAAGGTGATAAGCTCTAATGGCATGAAAATTTTATTGAAAAAGAGGTACCAGGGTGTAATTGTACAACTATGCTCACTAGGTGTTCAAACATCTAAGCCATCTATTCCCCTAGATCTCCAAGGGATTATTGATAAGGATTCCAAATTATTTGAATGTATTCCTAGAGGTCTTCCGCCCACTCACGATCATAATCATGTTATTCACCTAATTCCTGGGAGTGTTCCTTGTTGGGTATGAATTTCTCTTCACCTAAAGAATCAATACTGAATATCTCCCACTGTAACAAGGATTATTATAGTCCTGAGCCAAACCCTTGACCAAAAAGGCGTCCCCCTAAAGCCAATAATCACTATGATACCAAATGTATATTTTAACCTTTTACAATTATTTACTGCAAACAAATTTTCAGTAAAAGAATAGAAAATATACAATGGAAAATACACACATTACACGTATATTTTTCCCCTGGAAACCCAAACCGGGAAAACCAACATATTTTATATTATTTCACATCATACATTGTTTACAATACAATAAACATATAGGATCAAACATCATCCAAAACCCTAACCCAGTGACCTGGATTAGTCAACAACCCTAATTCCTTAACCAGAAATAGAAAACCACCAGCAAAAAAACATGTGCCAAAAAACCGCCCAGCAATGGACACAAAAATTGAGGTGACATGAAAACGATGAAAAAAAGGTGACATGTTTCCTGAGGGAAAAACAATCGTGCAAAGAATATAACATTCCTCCTAACATCAGGCCTTAAAGATACCCTTATGCCCAGAAGAGTGAAATTGAGCGTATGGTTGAAGAAATGTTAGAGGTTGGCATTATTAGACCTGGCCAAATTTCTTACTCTACACTGGTGGTAATGGTACTCAAGAAAGAGGGATCATGGTGTATATGTCCATATTATAGAGAGCTCAACAAGATCACAATTAAATATATGTTTCCCATTATTATCATTGATGAATTGTTAGATGAACTACATGCAACAATCTACTTCACAAATTTGGATCTTCATTCACGATATCTTCATATTAGAATGAAGGAAGCATATATTTTTGGTCAAGTGTTTCTTCAAAAAATTTGCTTCAATACCTAGGAGCCCCTGAAATGATCCTTTTTTCTTGCTACCATTGGAATTTAGTTTATTGGTAGCTTATAAATTCTATCAAACACCTTGCTAACATATTCATAATCCACTATGAACCTCTCCTACTAACTGTTGTAGATTTTTAGGTGTGTTTCTAGTTGATTGTTTTCATTAAACACATAAAAAACAAACCCAAATCCACTATACAATGCCTTGGTGACTACTATTATAAGTTATGGTGTGGTTTCTTATATGTCTTCAACAATTAATAAAGGGGTTTTCTACTAATAAACATGCACATACTTATATTAATGATAACAACAAGAGTGTAACCACTAATATCTCAGCCACATAAGGAATATGAGCAAAACCATGTTCTGGTTTTATTTATAGCTAACTTGTTACATGTGTAGGGAGTCCCAATGGTTCAAATATACCTCAATATATGGGAAATGATCCTCATACACAACAAATAACTTCAATACAAATTATGCAGCCCTTCTTCCATCAACTCGACCTCCCCAAATGGATCGAAACTCAACCCTCAACACCACACTTCGGTCCAACAAATAAAGACATTCCCAACAAGAGTAATCGACCCCTAATAGCCAAGACTCCACCCTCCACATCAAGGATTTAACCTCCAACAAAGGAAAATGGATCCTACAACAATAATCTTGTTCCAACAAAGAAATGACTTGCTCCAATAGTGATAAACTCAGCCCCTTTGATAGAAAACCCAGCCAACAACAAGGGACTCATCCCTAGCTTAGAAAATCAACCCTAGTCAGTAATAGATTCTCCCCTGTGACAATAAACTCAACCACCATTGAAAAATGTGATTCCCCTATGAGAGATGATGCTCCCACACTAGGAATTTGACCTTGCAAAACAATAAATCATCCCATGCTAAGTAAACTCGATCTACACAACCAAATCGACCTCTGGAAGTATGGTTCATCATATTCTTCGAAAGTTATCACTTCTAGAAGGTAACGCACCCTCCCCAAACATCCAATATATTGTAATGGATAAACCAATATTTGGAACAATGATCACAAATGGAAAACTTGAGTGGTCTTCCAAACGAAATGGTTAGGGTGGATCTCTCACCACAGAAACCTGATTAGCTAGGGTGGAATCCTTCACCACCGAAACCAATCCAAACTAACGTTTACTCCAAACCCTCAAAGGCTCCAAGATCTCTCAAAATTACATCAAAACAATCATCAACATAATGAGAGAATGAGCTCTCATCTCTCTTTTACCCCCCTCACTTTTTTTATGACCCTTTTACCATTTTAGTTGACCCTTTTTACCTTTTTACTTTATTAAAGTGACTTTATAAATTTTATCTACTTTATTCTTCAAGTCACTTTTCAATTACTCAATGTCACTTTATAAAGTATCATTTTTCCCCAAATGACATCAAATAATTAATTGATTAATCCCCCCCTTTTTTAATCGGCTATGGCATATGGGAATGGGATAGACCACTAAGTCACCCTCCTAGAGTGGTCATTTGGAAAGGACATTACAAAATTCCTACAATACCATGTGGTGGAGGTGGTTGTGGACACCTCATTAATCAACACCATGGATGAGGTATATGTGTGTGTTCCTAATTCACCTAACGAAGCTTTTAAACTCCCTACACTAAGAAAAATTATCAAGGTGCATGGGGTTGTCTAGTGACTGCAAGCCTAGAATGTAGAGCTTGAAGAGAAACTGAAGAACACCCCACCAACAAATCAGGTGGAGTTGTATAAAAACATTATTGTTGCCAAAAAAAAATTAAGCAAGGAAAATCTTGTGTGGAAGGATTATTGGGGGTAGTTGGACTTCATCTTCTAGCTCTAGAATCACCTACAGAACGCCCCCAAAATATGTACCACTCGGGACCGCTTACGTACATGGGAGGCGTAGATCAATGAAAAGAAAAAATCTCTTGCCTCCCTTCAAACTCCAACATGCAAGGACTCCATGATAAAAATATTCGGCATACATTGAAAAATTGCATCTACCCAGACCGAGAAATAGATTCTTGTTTCCATCGTGTTGGACGCATAAAAACATTCCAAGTAGCACTACTACACACTTGTGGATGCACAGGAAAAGGCAAACCTGATGATCAAGTTAGGGGTGAAAATCAAGCCTACCCCTGGGTCCACCACACTAATAGAGGTAGAAAACGTTTTCCAATATATGAAGGAATTGTTGGAGTAATTTTATCATTTTAACATAGAGTTCCAAGACTTCATTGCTTGGATCATGCCGAAGGTACCATATGTCACCTTTCTTGCATCACAATGAGGTTTATTGGCTTGAGGACGAGCTAGCTAATAGTGTTGAGGGCCTATTGGCACCATATTTTTGGTAAGTCCATGCATGCTAGTGCCGCAAGTTTTTTTTTTTTATGTCTATGCATGCCACAAGATGTGTACCACATTAGTGCCAATATTCAATGTGCATCAACTAGTATCTACTACACCTACGCCAACCATTTTGCAACACAGGTGCCAACTCTGGTACTGCACAAGTTCTTGTAAGAAATAATCAAGTTCTTTTATTATTGGATATGTAATACCATAGGATAGTATTGCATTAGAATGCTTATGGAGAGATAAAAGAAATGTTTTAGGTTCTTAGTGAGCTAGTAGAGTATCTATCATTAGAATGCTTATGGAGAGAGAAAAGAAATGTATGTGAACTATTTGGTGGTTGGCTATTGTTGTTGTTGGTCTATGTTGGTTGATGTTGTTTTGGTTTTGTTGTTAATGATGGAGTCTCCTGGTGTAATACCATAGGAGAGAGAAATTAGATCTAGATCTTAATTTTTGGTCTCTGGTTCAAGTTACAATGAGTCTTTGAGAAGGCTACGACCCATTAAATATCTGAATGTTTATTAGTGGCTGATGAATGAAAAGAATGAGATCCAAATTGGTATTTCCTATCATGTTCCATGTCATGGATGAATGTTTGATGTATATGTCATAATGTAATTTACATATATGAATGCTAATGTGAATGCATAGGATCTAATGTACATTTCTAATCTATGTGTTTTTTGGTTGCAATATTCCTTCATGAAATGAACAATTGTTCGGTATATGTTATTCTCATGAGCATCTCGGGTGAGACCTTATTTAGTTTCTCAATATTAAATATGTCGACGCTAATGGGGTATTTGTTGGTAATGTATTTCAAACCCTAGGTGTGAAAATTTTTGCCAACACCCATCTTTAAAAAAACAACCCAACAAGGAAGAAATCAGCCAGTTCAATAGCTAGAAACACCCATCTCTAAGGAAATGACCTAGAAAGGAAGAAATCATCCAGTTCATTAATTAAATATGCCTAGAGAAACCATAAAGTGCATGGCCACTTCAAAAAACAAGGAAACAAGGAACTTATTATCCAACAAAGAAAAAATTCCTCTAGGAGAGAAGGGTATCTTACAAGAGAGAGAAAATATTTAATAACCATGAAAACCCAATTTAGCAGCCACCTACAATTTTTCAACAACTCGGGAATGGGAACCATCGATTTCCCATCTCTGAAATCGTCCAACGATGGAGGATACATAGATGTTTGGAAAGGTATCTACCATTAAACCATTGTGATATGAATAAAATCCTCCCAAACATAAAAAATACTCAACAAAGAGCTCATTAACTAATCAACAAAGATTAACAATCTACACCACATCCATTAAAATATGACCAGTAACTTCAATAAACCACAAATGTGAGTTAATACAATAAAATAATCAACACACATAAGAAAAAAATGCTCATTGAGACATGATTTACCTTGGAAACCCAAATGGGAAAACCAACATTTAATTGGCTTCATCTAGGCTCTTTATTGTGCATCAATGGGCAAGTTACAAGCTCTCGGGTTCAACTCTATGCTCTTCAACAAAATTCAAACAACATTCATCTTCCTTCTTAGCGAAATAAACCCTTCTCCTTCTCAAAAAATGAGGATATATGAGGCAGGCTCAACTTGGGGGTTAGTTGGAAGGTCAATCATCCCCAACTCTTTAGCTTCCCCCAAACACATTTCTCCTCCTCTTTTTTTTGTTTATTATTTTGCACAATGGGGAAGATGTTTCATGAAGTTGTATTTTTTAATCCATCATTTTTTTCTCTTTTACAATAATCCTCTTACTTAACTTTACATATTTTTCTTGCCTTATGTTTTTAATTGAATGTAGGTGTGGAAATCAATCATGATGGCATGGGGCCCTTCAAACCAACAAGTCGATATCCTTCATTTTCCATAGCTTCAAATAGGCTTTCCAGTTTTGATCATCATAGAGCCTATGCTATAGCCAATTGTTCTTTTTCATATATGATTTGGATCAAGAACCTACCAGTAGAATAGGCAACATAGGAAAATGATTTCTTCATGCAAAAACATCCACAACTAATCAAGTGTTGAGGGAAGGACTTGTTTGAAGGGGAGGATCATCATAAGGCCTAGATATTGAGTTATTACATTCCTATTTTTTTATTATTAATGTGGCCCTTTAATGGTAAACTAGACCCTTTAATTGTGATTGTACACTTTGTCTCATATATGATCTGAATTGGATCCACATCAAAATATATTTGTAACTTTGTTGTAAGCATTTAATTTTTTTTGACAAAGTTTATAAAATGTTAAAAATTCCCTTTGAAGTTGAAATGAAACATTGTGATGGTTGGACTTTCAAGGCATCCCATTAAAAATGAAATCTTTGATGAAGAAGAAGATTGAATAGAACAGGGAGGAGGAAATGAAGAAGGGAAGTAGTAGAGATGAGAGCTCAAGGAAGCAACTTGCTTGATGTTTGGACGAGAAGAAGACAATGATTTTGTATTGCAATGAGTGAACATCGTGGTTGAGCCATGGCCATTTAAAAATTTCCTACCAGTGAGTAACAATACACTAAATATGTGTATAGCACACCCTTTTGTAATAATATTTCTACTTAATAAACTCCTTGATCAACCTTTTTTCTTCCCACTTGTGTTTCTAGGAAAATTTTGGTTTCTCTATGTGTCTTTTAATGTTTTGTAGAGTGATCTAGGTGATATTATTGTTTTTATTTATGGTGTATCGTTATTACTAGTTGCACAAATGCTTAATTTGAAGAGTTCCATCTTGCAATTCTCTCAAATCACCTAGAAACCAATTTCCATTAGTATTTAATGAATGCCAACAACTCTCTATTCTCCTTTATCCATTATAATCATAGATAGAATATAGATGGATTTATCTTAGATTCCTTTCACTTTTGTAGGAAGTTTTCATATTGCTTTAATTGGGTCTGTTGAACTATTCAGTGTTTCTAGCATTGTTGGGCATTTTTCTTTTTTCCTAGGTCATTCCCCTCTCCTATGAGTAGTATTTTTTTTTCTACTGGGTAAATTTGGGGTTATCTTTGGGTATCCAAGAGCTTGTATGCATCCCCTGAACCAAATCTGAAATAGAGTAGACTTGCTTTCCATTTGGTTGAAATTCAACTAGCCCATATTTTGTTTGTTGGATTTTCAAACAAAGCATTGTAACCAATTAACAAACAACAATTGAAGAGGCATGACATCATCCTATTTTTTATTGTAGGGGCCTCATTTAATTTTATTCCACAGATTATCCATGTAGGTGAAATGTATAGGCGATAGGACTACCATTTATGGATAATAATGTATCAGAGTAGGTTTGTTAGATACTTTGAAGCAACTATTATGGAAAAATATTTTTAGAAGGAGAAGATGGAAGAGTTGAGAGACTTCAATAGGTAGATACAAAAGGAAATTATTTTTTAGAGACATAAAGTAGATGATCTAGTAAAGGAATTTTCCAAATTCTAGGACTCCTTCACCACCACAAGGGCATAATTAGATTGAAGCATATTGTAGCTCTTGCAATTATGGGAGAAATTCGCTTAGCTAGATAATTGGAAAGAGGAGAGGTTCACTGAAGTGATTATTCAGCTAAACCGATATTTGGTAGCGAAGGAAGAGGCCTCCAAGAATCTATAAGAAAATGTACAGAAGACCAAGCAATCCCTTCTATTTCCACTACAAAATCCAACACCATGATGCAGTCAAGCATGGTAAACTAACCTTTCTATATTTTTCCTCAAGAGACCTTCGTTGACTTTGAAAATAACATTAGAGGCATCGATTCCAAGCTCATGAGGAAAATGGGATATGATGGACAAGGGCTAGGTAAGGAGCGCCAAGGGATTCAGATCCCCAATGTAGCTAAACAAAGGCCTAAGCATGAATTCCTAGGATTTAGCGGAAAAGAAGCTTGCATAACCTCAACTCTATTGATTAAGGTTGGTTGTCATTGATGCCAACCCTTGAAGAAAACCCCATAGCACAAAGGTTTTAGTAATGGACCCAATATTGTTTGATGTAAAGATGACTCATTATTGTCTTGTCATGGTTGATAAGAAGTAAAGATGGATGAACTCCAAAGTGGTCCCCTTATGGTGAAAGCTCCCACAGGAAGACATTTTGCGGAGTAAGAGATGTTTCAGGATTAGTCCGTAAGTGCGGACACAAACCGATCTCCCTAGATCCACCTGGATCTAGAACAAAGCAGGACAGAATAATACTCTTTCCCTAGATTTATACTATT
>ML780418.1:651028-675131 GCA_009831015.1 Picea engelmannii | reverse complement strand
TATGTTATTTACAGGTCATCTCTCCATTTTCGCTATAAATTTGTTTCTATAATGATTCAGACCATGAAATTTCTATTCCATTGAGAAAACATATCCAAGTATCTATGGTAAAAAATTCAGCTTGTGGGTCATTGTATTTTTGGAGTTACACTCCGTGGAAAATAGGGTTTGTGGCCAGTCCTGAAACTAGTCAAAAACATGTGTTTCGGGTAAAAACGTAATAAATTATTCATAACATATCCAAATTAAGTGAAACAAAATGTGTTGGTTAGGGTAAACTCTATAATATGTTTTTTAACAGTTTTGAATCAATTCAACAAACATTCAGTGCGGGGCACGCTCTACAAGGTCGCTTTCTAGAATAAGACAAAATTCAATAAGGTATGTCATTTTTGCTATAACTCCTTTTATGAGAGGTTCCAAGTAGTGACACCTAGAGGAATTGCATAAAACACACTGAAGAAAATTGTGTATCAGTTTCAAATATTTATACATTACAGGTACAAAGTTATGATTACTTCAAGTTAGGGTTGTTGACTAATTCAAAACTAGGCATGTGAGACTAAAGAAAAGTTTGATGAAAATGCTAGTCTCTTGTTGTTGAAGTTAAGGAAGGTTAGAAGAAATGTGATCATATAAATCAGGTCTATTACATATCTACAAATCAGATTTGGATGATGAAATTGATGAGGTCTTTTGGTTGAGGTACATGTTGAGTACATGGTTGAGACAAGTAGTTGATGAGTTGGCACATACATGAGGTGTATAGTTGATGATGTCGGTACATATTGATGAGTCATATTTGATGAGTATTTGACACATGATTGGTACATACTTGGTACATGGTTGGATGCACTTGTTTATGGTACAAGTTGATTACAGGTTGAGGTACAGGTTGATGCATGGTTCATATTTATTGGTACAGGTTTATAGCGGTATATCTCACAGTGATAGGTTGGCAGTGGTTCCATCATTCTACTTCTACTTCAGGGTGGCAGGACGGGGCAAGGACAGGTGGTTGTAGCTACCTTCCGGTTGTATCCGGAGAACATAGGGGGTTGTAGCCTCCTTCTGGTTGTAGCTAGAGAATTGGGGAGTTGGAGCTTCCCTCAGGTTGTAGCCTGAGAAACTAGGGGTTGGAGCCTCCTTCCATTTGTAGCTGGAAAACAAAGGAAGTTGGTGCTTCTAATGAATGTAATTCTTCAAGACATATAAGAAAAAAACATTATGTGGTTTTCTCCCGATTTGGGTTTCCACGTAAAACACTGGTGTGTTGTGTATGTGTATGTTTGTTCATTTGTTCATTGCTTATTTACTTTGCAGTTATTGGATGATAATACTTCATTGATATAACACTTGGATTATATGGTTAAAAAGGATTAAATTTCTCTATTACTGATTCACCCCCTCTCTCAGTAATCCAACAAACTCAAACCACCTTTTCCAAGGCTAGAGGAACTAGAAAATAAACCATTTCCATTGAGGAAAATACAATTAGAAAAGGAGTGTGTAGCAAGCCACTAAAAAATGTTTGTAGGGGCTTGAAAGAGGGTAACAAAGAGATGATTTTTCCATCCATTTATTCTCCAACTATTGGGGGACCAAGCAAATGAATTGGAAAGAACCATCACAAACCAAAAAGGTATGGAATAGTATATTTGGTTTGTCTCTATTGCAATAAAAAGGGTCCTATGGCTAACAATTTTTGGAACTCTTGAAGGCCAAGAATCCCATGTAGGAATTATTTCTAGTACTATAGATTGAATAGACATTGGGAGGCCAAATGTTGGAGGCTTGACTATGAACTCTATCCCAAGAACTGAACAACCAAGAAGAAATATTGGATACTCAAGATCAAGATGAAAGAGGAGCTTCTTGCACTTGTAGCCCAAGGATTATTGGTTTTCCAATTACCTATTGCAATAAAAAATGTCATCTCTAGCCATTATATGGGTAGAAAAATTATGCCAAAGGTAGCCCCTATTAAAATCTTATCTTCCATATTGTAGAAGAGGCACCCTTTCTTGGAGATTTGTTGGTGGTTGGTTGAAGGAATGGAAGAAAAAGATAGAAAGGAGTTGAAGATTATGGGGACCAAAAGCTTGCAAAATGGGGAGGTGTGATCAGAATTGGATCCTCATCAAAATATCTTTCTAAACTTTGTTGTAAGCATTTAATTTTTTTTTTGTCAAAGTCGAGAAAATGTTCAAAATTCCCTTGGAAGTTGAAATGAACCATTGTGATGGTTTTCCTTCCAAGGTATCCCATTAAAAATGAAGGTTGCGATGAAGAATATGAGAGGAGGAAATGAAGAAGGGAACTAGCAGAGATGATAGCTCAAGAAAGTAGTTTGCTTGATGATTGAAGAAGAAGAAGACATTGAGTCTATCCCATGATGAGTGAAAATTGTTGTTGAACCATGAACATATGAAATTTCCTACCAGTGAGTAACAATACACTAAATCTATGTATATATCAATCCCTTTTGTAATTAATTCCCTACTTAATAAACTCCTCAATCAACTTCATTTTATTCCTAGTTGGGTTTCTAGGAACATCTCAATTTCTCTGTGTGTGTTTTAAAATTTTATAGAGTCCTTTGAGCGAGATTTCTCTCATTTATGGTGTATTGTTATTGTTGGTTGAACACATGGTTATGATGAAGAGTTCCATATTGTAATTCTCTTAATTCACTTAGAAACCAATTTCCATTAGTATTCAATGAATTCCGACAACTCTCTATTCTCCTCCCATTATACTCTTATATTGAATATCAATGGATGTCATCTCATACCCATTGCACTTTTGTAGGAGGTTTCCAAATTGAATTAATTGAGCTTGGTGGACTGTTGGGTGTTTCTATCATTGTTGGAATTTTTTCAGTTTTCCTGGTTCATTCCCCTCTCTTATAAGCAATGGATTTTTCCTACTAGGTGAATTTGGGGTTAGCCTTCATTGTCCAAGACCCTATATGCATCCCCTGAACCAAATCTAAAACAATGTAGACTTGTTTTCCATTGGTTGGCATTCAACTGGCCCAAATTTTGTTTATTGGATTTTTGAACTAAGCATTGTAACTAGTTAACAAACAATAGTTGAAGAGGCATTATCTTTGCCTTCTTTCAACTGCAAAGATGGTTTTTTAATTTACTCCATAGATTATCTGTGTTGGTGAAGTGAAAAATCCATAGGCCTACCATTTACAAATAAATATAACAAGGAGACCCCGTTTTAGAGGGGATTTCATCTTGTACATTTGATATATTGTTAAAGGAGGTTTCCCCCTCGAAGAGACTTATTATTCATTCTCTTTGTTTCATTTTCAAGGCATGAAGTTATTTCTTCAATTTGGGGAATTTGGTGCATAAAAAAAATGATAAGATAAAACTATAGTATGTTGTCACTGCAAAAATACCAAGTGCCATCTAGAGTAGTTGAAGAGTCTGGAATCTAGAAGGCCAAGAAATACAAATTAAACTAATAAACAAAAGCATAGCCTTCATGCAAAGGATTCTCTTTTTGGCATTGTAATATGTCTTCTTATGTTAATGAATACATTGTTATTAGCTAGGGTGTTTATGCTATTGTAGAATTGTATTTGGTATGGAGACTATTCTCCTAGTGCTTCTCTTAGTTCTTGTGGGTGTAAGCATTCAAACTCGTGGATTATTCTAGTGTTATGATGTTAACTCTCAGTTATTTTATTCTTGCTAATGATAATATGGAACATAATCTTCTTGATAGTTTGGGACGATGATCGATTACTTGGAATCTATGATTATGTGTGTGCTTTAGTTGGTGGCCTACACTCCCCATTATTGTATGTTCAATCATGTTTCATTTCAACTTGGTTACTAACTAGTTGTGGGAGAGGGAAGTGCTTTTAGATGGATCATTTCACTATAGGAGGGAGATAGGAGGGCTTGATTTCAGTTCATTTCTTATAACCTGATATCCCCTAGTTATCAGTTTCATTTCATTTCTATATTTTATATTTTATATTTAGCAACGATTTGGCTCCTAATGTCTAGCAAGGTATGCATACCCTACCCCCCTCTGGATTTGAACCTGTGACCTCCAAGGAAGAAACACATGTTCTTAACCATTAAACCTATTCAAATTGTATACAATATATTACCTTACATATTGCATGTATGCAATAATGAAAGAACTTACTACTTAAACTAACAACAACAAAAAAATGGTAACCTAACCACAACCCACATTAATGTTTTCATAAAATTAATTTTAAAGATATGCACCCTTTTGTTCCAATACATCTAAAATATTGTAACATTATTTTATGATATTGTTCCCTTGAAAAAAAAATCGAAATATCACCCCGACAAGAGTACATGTTTCTCACGATATTTTTTTTCAACCGAAAAATTGCTCTTTATATTGGAAAATATAAATGGTGCACATTACATCATCTTCATAGTTCTTGTTGTCTTAGCATGCCTCCATTATCTCGGCATAGACAAAACAAACCTTACTTTGAAAAGAGTTCATAACATAGTCTCTATACTTGAGCTTACAATACAACAAGCGCTAAAGCCTGAGAGAGGCATATAACCCATGAGTCTCATGGAGAGAAAAGACCCATCGAAACTCCATTTTATAACTATGCTGCGAAAGTATAATAGAGAAGCAAAAAAATATGGAAACTGTCCTAAAAACTCTCCATAGACTATAAAGACCAAAAAATAGCTAAGAAGTTAATAAAGTTCTAAAACGAGGGTGGGGCCCTCATTTCCATCTACCCACAAATTGTATTCAATCTTTCATTCATTCTTTGACAGTGCCTTTTTCGAGAGAAAATATGCTTCCTTGTTTAGCTCCCTATAAACATGGGTGTAATGGATCTCTCTAAATGAGTTTTTGAGCTTATTGATTCTGTCCATCCATCCTATCAAAGAGGAAATCTGTAGCTTACCTCTATCCTTCAACCACTCAATAATAATCTTCGAATATCCAATTACCTGGATAACTTCAATATTCAACTGCACCGCCAAGATATGAGTCTCCCACACTCCAAGCAATTCTGCCTTGGTATTTTTTCCAAAGCCGCAATTGAAGGTCCACTTGTAGACTGTGTTTGTGATAGTCTTTATCAAACCCCCTGCCCCACACCTATGATCACTTAAATGTGCAACACCATCGAACCAACTCATTATAGGAGTGATGTAACATGGGATCTAAATTATGCGAGGGAGATCCTTCTTCAAGGTAGGCCCGGTTGGAAGGTTTTCTCTAACTTTAAATACTATAGAGAGAATAGAAGGTTTACTTCCCTTGAAGATAGGTTTTTTCCACTCCAACCAAAGGTTTTTTCCAGGATGGAAGCTGGTATGGCCTCTAATGCCATCCAATACATAGGTTGACCTTCAAGAAAAGATTTAACCAGTGTGAATCGCCCCCCCAGAGATGATCATATGTTACACCACAACCCAATCCTTTCTTCAATATTAGAGAGGAGCCATCTCCAGTCCAAAATTTTATAAGCATCGGCCTTTAAGAAGTAACCAAGATATCGAAAAAAAATTACAAGTTCCTCAAAGTTGTGAGGAAAAATATCTTTTAAATTCTCTAATGTCTCTTCGTGGACTTCAGCATAGTAAAAGATAGACTTTGACCAATTTATCAACAATCCGAAGGCACTACAGAAAGTCATTAAAAAAAAATTAATCTCTAACCACTCATCAATAGAAGCTTTTGACATGATTAACACATCATCCAAAAAGAGAAAATGTAGAATCTTGACTAACTTGGAAACTTTTACCCCTGATAACTTCCCTTCATCCTTTCCCTTCTTTAACAACAAGCTAAGTCCTTCCATGATTAGAATGAATAACATAGGCGATAAAGGACAACCTTGTCTAAGTCCTCTGCCACTCTAGAACATTTGAGAAGTCTCCTTGTTTACCAGGACTGCAAAGTTTGCACTGGTCACGCAACTTAAGATCCAATTTGAGAAGGGGATACTGAAGCTCGATTTAATTAGAGTCAATCGTAGAAAATCCCAGTTGATGCAGTCATACACTTTCTTAAGGTCCAACTTTAAAATCAAGGATTTTGATTTTTTAACCGTAATATTATGCAAGCATTCCTGTGTCGTGCCTATTGCATCCAAGATCTATCTACCTTTTAGAAAACCCAATTGTTCCTCCGACAACGAGCGAGAAAGAATAGGCTTTAGCCTATTTGCAATTAACTTTGAAATCAACTTGTAACAAAAATTACACAAAGCAATTGGTCTGTAATGATCCCCAAATGACAAAGAACTATTTACTTTTGGAATAAGAGTAAGAAAAGTCACGTTTATAGACTTATTCACTGAGCCACGTAATCTGGAGTCCTCCACCATTTCTAATAAATCATCTCCTACTAAGTCAAAAAAGTGGATGAAAAACTCTACAGTCCACTCGTCAGGCCCCAGATTCTTATCTTTGGCAAATGACTTGAGAACCTCCCAAAGTTCCAACTTCGTACACGGGCGGTCTATAAGCGTTGCATCGTCTTCCTTCACAATGCGATCATAAAGGCCAACAGTGTCAACTTGGCCATTAATAACCACATGGACAGATTCCTCATAAAAAAATTAAAAATAATTGATAGATTATTTTTTTATGGCTACCTCACCAGAATGTAGAACTCCACTCTCATCCCTAATCTCCCAAATATGATTCTTGTTCCTCCTGAAACTTGCATCACTGTGAAATAATTTTGTATTCTTATCTCCACTCTTTAACTAGATAGATCTACTTATAAGTCTCCACTTCTCTTCTTTTGCTTGTAAAATTTTATCACGCTTAGCCTCCAAGAGTTTTATTTGGGTATCCCTACCACTGTTACTATTCTCATGTGTCGTGTCCAGAAATAATTCTTTCAAAAGTCCCTCTAATCGAACTAGCTTTTCTTCCTGTTTTGTTTTAAATTCTTTTTCACATGCTTTAATGTGAATCTTTAGAGACTTCAATTTATTAACTAATCTCTGTTATACATCCCTTTCAACTAGAAACGCAAGATCCTTCCATACTTCATTCACTAATGAAACCACCTCTTCTTCACATAACCAACTAGCATTGAACTTGAAAGGATAAGACGTCGGAAGAGTAAGACGATCTAATCTTAAAAAGACAGGTGCATGGTCTGAAATGTATGGAAAATCCACCCACGATTTATATCTACTAACTCCCGCAATGAGATCTTCAGCCACAAAGACGTGATCCAATCTTTTTGATATACTTGTAGTGCCCCTTCTGCCATTTCTCCATGTCGGCACCAAAACATTTGGAGCAATGTCTACCAATCCAGAACCATTAAAAAAATCCTTAAAGGAAGTTGACAGAGGATCCAAATGCACTGCTTCTCCCCACAACTCCCCAGCATCACAGGTAAGATTCAAGTCGCCAGCCAATATAAGATTTTTGCAAGCCAAAAGACCCCTGACTGCCACCTTTTCCCAAAAGGATTTTCTATCCAAACAGGGCCCATACACATTTAGCAAAGTAATCGACAGATTTAGCTCCAAACAAGTACCTGTTAAAAGGATACCACCACAACATAAAAAAGGACTAATGCCAAACAATTTTGGATCCCAAGTTACTAATAAACCCCCCGAAGTTCCAACTGCAGTTACAACACACGAGAGCTAGGAAGGACGAAAATAATTCATAAAGGCTCGAGCCTTTTTATCCTCCACCATAGTTTCTTGCAGAAAAATAATGTTCGGTGAAGTCCTCTGAAGAAGTCTTTGAAGGGAGGCGGATTTTAGGATCCCCCCCACCCCTCTAATGTTTAAAAAGAGCAAGATCATGATTTTTCTCTCACCATGGCTTTCATGCCTCTAAGTGCCCCATTTTCACAAATGACTGGTAAGTGTGTTTCAACAGATAAGAAACCCATTTCCTCTTTCTTTTTCCTCGCACTCCAAGTTTTTATTGGGGAAATCTCCAATCCCAGACCCTTTGACCATGTGTAATCCTTCCCAAGAGTCTCCCCCTTGGGACTCGACTGTCCGGAACCCCCTTTTGAAACCGGTCTGTGGTAAACTATCCTCCCCTGGAAACTTGGTAATTGTATCGATGAGAGAGACTCTCTGTAGGAGGGGACAAGGGTCTCGAGGACTTCCCCATTGGCACTATCCTCCAACTCAGGTTCCCTATACCCTGGAATTATGCAATCCTCAACAGAGCCAATTGGACAAATAGGATCCCCATTCGGAGATCCCAGACCACCAGACAAGCAACGGGCCGAGAAGTTACCAACCTCCTCTGAGTCGAGGGGTAGGCCACTATCTCCATGAGATTCATCAATGACCACAGTTCTAGGATCCCCCCCTTCCAGAACACTAGTGTGAGGGGAAGTAGTTGTTAAACCTAACAGAGCCCGACAAGGAGCGGAGTCAACCATGTTTCCCCCTCGCACTCCAAAAAAACTGGAGGAATCCAACTCGTTTCTTTCCTAGGAAGATAAAAAATAATAAAGCATAGGGAAAATGGATTTCAACTTACCCGTTAAAGTGTCCAATTGGGCTGACTGGATAGGATCTGAAAACTCAGCACAACTCGGGCTAAACCTGCACGACTCCACTCGAGTTGACCTTTCCAACAATGTCCCTTCTGAAACCTCCTCCTCAAAGAAACCCTGATAGTCCCGCCTCATGTGTCTGGTCTTCCGACACTGAGAGCATCTGAATGGAATACCCAAATAGTCCAAAGTTTGCGCCAGATGGTGTCCTCTCCAAACTATCTCCAAGGACTCCAACAGTCCAGCGTGGATATCAATTTCCACTAAAACTCTGCCAATCTTTTTATCCGAAGCCAGAAGCGCCTCTTCGTCAACCATTATGAATTTGCCCAGGGCATTTCTTATGGCTTCCAAAGCCTTTGCATTCCACAAATGCAGCGGTAAGCCAGGTAATAAAACCCAGAGATGTCTGTAGCAGAAATAATCTTGCGTCGGGTCGAAACTCACCCGCCAACGCTTTAGCATCAAGCTACCTCCATCGTAACTCCAAGGTTTTTCAAGAATAAATGTAGACTCTTCAACCCTCTTAAAACGGAAGTCGAACCAACCTTTAGTCATAAAACCACTTTAGGCATGTATCCCAGTAGCAAACACCAATTGGTACTTACCCACTCAACCAGAGGCATCTTGCACCTGACGCATAAGAAAATCTCCCCACCAAAGCGCAAAGTGCTAAACTAACTGTGTCTTCAAGACCGATATCCTCCCCTAACATCAACTTTCTTTTTGAACGATTAAGGATCCAAGGTTTAACTCTGCGACAACCTGTAACATACGACTTCCTCTCAAAAGTTCCCCGGTTCATACCACCCGTCGCCCTCCCGTTTCCTCCCGACCGCACCCCTGGGTCCTCTTAAGAAAACACAGAGTGTTCATCCACTTGCTGTCTAGCAGGAGCACTCGCCGGACCTCTCGCAGTGTTGGAGGGGAAGAAAATGGAAGCCTCCCTAAGAAAAACCGCAGGAGAAAAAGGTTTATGAAGGTTTCTGAGGCTTTACCCCGATGTGAGTTATTACACTCATTAAACTCTAACGCATCAGTCGAGGTGAAGAGACCCTCCCTCCTCCAGCTTCGTAAGCAGCCCCCATAAGGGCGCTGAGTTCAGCTTCCATAGGGAAGCTACTCCAGTGGATAGTGAGTCAGCGACAAGTGCCCAGCCCCAACTGAACACCTCCTAACGAAGCGACAGCACCCGTGACAGGTCTCTTAAACACCTCTGCTCAAATCGAAAACCGAGGAGGGACGGACCCACACTACCCCCATCGGAAACTTAAATACACGGGCCCACTAAATAATGGCCATAACTGTGCTTTCACGAGGCGAGAAGACAAGTGACCTCCGCAGACAGGTGAAGTATACTAACCAAGGCTCTGCCAAAACTAGAGGACAAGTGACCTCCGCAGAACAGAAACAAAGCTCCGACAAAATGGAGTCCCGATCCTCCCCGGCCATAAACGCAGTTCCTCCAAAAATAGTGGATGGAAGGTTCAAAAAGGACCACGGGAAACCGCCAGAAACATAGCCCGAACCCTCCTAAGAAAAGACTAATCGCTTATAAAAAAAAAGACACGATTCCCCCTGGGAGAGTTGCAGAAACAGCCATTGACGAAGTTCGAAGTTTCTCACGGTTACACAAAGCACATGGTGCAGGTTGTATGAGACTTTATATTATTAAATTTACTCATACTTTATTTAAGAAATTAAACGCGTGGAGTTATGAAATGGAACAAAACACATGATGCAAGTTGTGTCACATTTTATACTATTATTTAAAGTAATTAAACACGTGGAGTTATAGATATAACAACTGATACATATTATTCTATCATTAACTCAAAGGTTATGTTCTCTCTCCACGTGCACTCGCTTCACCAAGTGAAGGTTATTCTCGATTTTTCTAGGTTATTTTTTGGTTTTCATATCGGGGTGTTAAACAATTTTACATAACAAACATTAACCCTACACAGTTTAAGGTGGCATTTTTTTGAAAATGTCGTCAGACTCACTTTGTTAAAAGGTGCCATTAAAAACTAACGGGTGGTTAATGTTTGCCACTTTACATGTCTTTGTTCCTTTTTCTAAATAAAAAATACAGTTGAATTTGGTCAAAAGATTCCCTTTAACAAAGGCACCATTATGGTATCTAATGTTTGCCACTTCACATGTTTTTATTTTTTTAATAAAAAGTAGAATTAAATTGGGTCAAAATTTCCAGGATAGTGTGAGTTTTATATGAACCAAATTTATAAAAAAATTATTATATTTTAAGCTATTTAAAAAATCAATCAAAGTTATGGATTAATTAGAAATATTGAATTATGTAACAAAATAATTTTTATTATTAATATTTGTAATAAAATTAACTTATTTTATTCATTTTTATCAATTTTTTTAACGTTATAAACAAACATTTTCTAAAAATATAATTAATACTATATATCTCATATTATATATTTATTTAAAAATATCTTATATCAAATAATATATAATCTAAAATATATAATATTAATTAATATGCATTAATGTAAATGAATAATAATTAGATTTAATTTAGATGATTGTGAGAATGATTATTATCTTCTCTACAGCTAATCAATTCTCATAAATAACATTAAAAAAATATGAACAAAATTTCTCAATACAAATTACTAAAGAAAATAAAAAATTTAATATTTTTCCACCTTTTACCTTACATTTAAATTTACACGCATTTCAAAATTGAATTTAACTACATTTAACTTTACACGCATTTCAAAATTGAATTTAACCCTCCATTATCGTTTTACTACCCTCACATTAAGAAAGACCTCTGTCTAGGACGACGTCACCGTGAACTTTATGGAAAAATATATAATACCTACACATTATTATTCTATTCTCTTTATAGAAAAATATATACTACGGACACATTATTATTCTATTCTATTTATAGTTTCCTACAACAGCACATTTCACGTTCTTATTTATTTCTTAGTAAAATATTTATTTATTTCAAAGCAGAATGATGGAAGTTGCCCAGTCTGCCTTACCAAGTCAATCGATAATTAAGCTTCCACGTGGTTTTCTTCCAAAGATTAGAGTTTATTTTATTCTATTTTTTTATCTTCTTTCCACTCTTTTTTCATAAATATGGAAATGAAGATTTTTCTAAAGATATTTATTGGAAATCTAGCAAAAAAAATTTAATTTATATTGCAGAATTCCCTTTAAAAAAAAAAACCATTTAATATAACAACTAACCAAAACCTTTTCATAATACTTCTATATATAAGAGAAGTATTATACAGAAAATGCTTATACACAAATTACTATAATCAACATAAACAGAATTCATATAAATAATAAATTGAAAACTCTTTAATGCATCATAAACATCTCCCACAGCCTTATTTTTTATTAACCCATTAAGCAAGTTGGACCTTATCTTCCTATCAACCAATCAAACTTTATCTTTTTCTGGACACTGCATGTGCATATTACCGATTCTCCTAACTCAACCAGTCACTGGGTCAAGTATTGAGTTATATATTCCAACATCCCATTCCGAGCATTCAAACCATATCGGTCGCTTCTTCTGTCAGATTGAACATTGCAAATGTACAATCTACCCATCTTCAAACTGCGATCTAACGGGTTTGTCAGCAATCTGACTCCGATTAAACTGTTCAAATTGAACATTTTTCGGTTTACATTTCGGCGAAGATCGCAGCTACGAACAATAGTAGAAGCTCCGATGAGTTCGGTGGAAAAAAGAGCCAGTAATCGAGAGAAGAAAGCTCTGGAATTCATCGAGAATATCACCAGAAACGCCGACGAGGTGCAGACTCAGGTCCTCGCAGCAATTTTAACGAGAAATGCTGATGCCGAATATCTGAAGAGATACGGCCTCAGCGGACAGACTGATAGAGAGACCTTCAAGAAGTGCTTACCAGTAATCACTTATGATGATCTCAAGCCTGAAATACATCGTATTGCTAACGGAGACACTTCCCCTATCCTTTCTGCTCATCCGATTTCCGAATTCCTCCTCAGGTATTAACTGTATTCACATACCTCTATTGGGGCAGAAAAGTACCAAGTACTGTTCGGCCAAACATTAAAATCATTCTGTCCACAATTTCTATTCTCACGTGAGCTTGTTGACTGTTCCATGAGCATGTTGAATTCAATTGACGAAATTGTATGGTAAATTTTGTCTAGCACGGGAACCTCTGCTGGTCAACCCAAGTTGGTGCCCACCATCGAAGAGGACATGGAGAGGAGAGCTCTTTTGATCAGTCTTGTCATGCCCATCATGAGTCAGTAAGATTTTTAACAACGCCCAATCTAGATAGTGAACGGCAATCAGTAAACATCGAACATCAGATTCATTGATGCTGTATACTCTCGTTGGTATAAAGCATCGGCAATCAATAAACATCTTGCAGCAGACTCGTTAATGCCATATAAGTTGTGCTATATACGCTGGAATATCTCTTATGTGGATTGTTATATATGTAGATTGAGTCCTTTCATGTCTCTGTGGACTGTTATATATCTCATTTTTTGACTTGTGGAGATGCAGATACATGGAAGGACTCGACAAGGGAAAAGGCATGTATTTCCTCTTCATTAATTCAGAGTCCAAGACTCGCGGCGGGTTGCTCGCACGTTGCTCTTCCACGAGGTGGTATAAGAGTCGCTTCTTAAAGGACAAGCCTCTGCCTTATGATCCCTACAATGTCTATACCAGTCCTATAGAGACAATCCTCTGTCCAGATGCCTATCAGAGCATGTACTGCCAACTGCTATGCGGCCTCCTTCAAAGCTATGAGGTACTGCGGATGGGAGCCATCTTTGCTTCTGGGTTCATTAGAACCATACGCTTCCTGGAAGAGCACTGGAGACAGCTGTGTCTGGACATAAAAACCGGCATTCTCAACAAAGAAGTGACGGATCCATCCGTCAGAGAGAYCGTCGAGAAGCTGCTACTACACCCAAATCCAGAATTGGCTGAACTTATTCAAAGGAATTGCTCAGCACCATCTTGGCAAGGAATTATAACTCGCCTTTGGCCAAACACCAAGTATATCAAAACTGTTGTGACTGGTGCAATGGCTCAATATATTCCTACTTTGGATTACTACAGCGGGGGCTTACCCCTGGTATGCACAATGTACTCTTCCTCAGAAGGTTCCTTTGGACTTAATCTGAACCCTCTTTGCAAGCCTACAGAAGTGTCTTACACTCTACTCCCAAACATGGCCTATTTTGAGTTCCTTCCAGTTCACCGACAAGAATTTGGCCTGTCCATCGAATCCCCAGCGATCCCTAAAGCAGTCGACGAGAAAGAGGAAAAGGATTTAGTCAAGCTTGTTGATGTGAAAGTTGGGCAAGAATACGAGCTTGTCGTCACCACATATGCAGGTACACTACATGCAGAATTTTTTTAGCTCAATATCCCATTATTCACCTTATTAGGTTGTTTCTGTAATGCGTGAAATAATGTTTAATTGATTGATATACATGTAGGTTTGTATCGTTATAGAGTGGGCGATGTGTTGCGGGTGACAGGTTTTCACAATGCAGCACCTCAATTCCATTTTGTATGCAGACAGAATGTTGTGCTGAGTATCCACATAGACAAAACGGATGAAGCAGAGCTTCAAAGTTCGGTAGAGAAATCTATTAAGCATCTCAAGCCTTTCGACATCACACTGATGGACTATACAAGTTATGCCGACACATCCACAATACCTGGTCACTACGTGCTTTATTGGGAACTTCGCTTCAACAACAAAGAAGTTGCAGGTGCAGTTCCTTCCTCAGTTTTTGAAGATTGCTGTCTCACTGTAGAAGAATCCCTGAATTCTGTCTATCGGCAAGGAAGAGGGGCCGATAAATCCATCGGCCCCTTAGAAATTAGGGTAGTTGAAGAGGGAACGTTTGAGCAATTGATGGATCGTGCTGTCTGCCAAAAGGCATCAATGAATCAATACAAAGCACCCAGATGCATGAAAAGCACTTCCATGGTAGAGCTGCTAAATTCCAGAGTCATCCATTCCTACTTCAGCCCGCGGTCACCCATGTGGGTTCCCGGAAGTGCAGTGTCCAAATTAGTGTGTTCCTGATGCAAGGAATGTGTGTAACATAAACTTATGTAATTCTAATCAGGCCACTCATAATGAATTCTTGCACATGGTTCATGTGGTCACTGTCCTCTGACTTATCATACCACTGCGGAGCTGTGAGTATTGCACAGGGTTGTTGATGGATAGTTTTATCTCACAAACAGTGAGAGAGTGTGTCCAACAGTCAACCTGCTTCAATGTGTGAAGGGCTTCTTTGCTAAGTATTTTAATACTTGTTTTTTCTAAGAAAAGGCAGCCCCTCCATGAGGTGAGTGCTGGAAGGAGTAAAGTTTGGTGTTCTTTTTGGTCATACAAAATGCTGTTAATTCAGAAAATATGGTTAAATTTGTTTTGAAGCATAAAGGTGTGCTGTGGTGATATTGATATTATCACCAGGAAAGAGCATATTTTAGTTTTTTTTTAAAGGAAACCAGTACTAAGTCCTTTATGCCTCTTGATAGGAAAGTGTAGCAAAAGATACCTTTTGTTTTGCTTCACATGATGCTGATGCTCACATCAGAAGATAAAATATTTTTATTTAAATTTATGGAAGAATTTTTCAGATTGAGAGGATCAAGGATGAAAAAATATGTTTACTAATTTTTAAAATGTTTTTATTGTAATTGTATTTTTTATTTTGATATTAAACTCAACAATTTATGTAGGTTATTCAAATCTTCATATTGAATTAGTGTTGAACAGTCTTTTTTCTGCATAGAACAATGTATAGTTATATGTTTTTCATTTTCAATTTCTCATAATTTGCAAAATAAGCATAGATTTCTTTTCTATTTATTTTTTTAGATCTCCTTGTTTTCATTACTATGTGATGACAAATAAATAATTTTTATGCATTTAAATTTTCTCTTGAAGATATACTAGTTTTGTATAGGAAATCAAGAGTTGATTTCACATTCACATAATCTTGATTTACCCTACTACAAACTTTCTATTACCCTTTTGTATACCAAGTTTCTAATAGCCAATAGTTCATCCACAAATCTTTTTCAACTCTCTAGTTTCAAATCAAGGACTTTTCATCATTGTATTAACTCTTATATTGAGATGCAATATTTTCTTATATCTATCATCTATTCATACCCATATGTTTTATTACAGTTATATATGTTATAAATTGACATAATATTTTCTTACATGTATCATCTATTCATATCCATATGTTTTATTACAGTAATATGGGTTATAAATTGGCATAATTATTCTCTTTGTATCATAGAGTAAGGGATTTGTATTTTTACACTTAGTTTCTCTTCTAAGGACCATTTTCTAGGGTGGAACCATGAAGTTGGGTTGGACTTTTTGGAAAGCAGGGCATGCAGAAATGGATCAAGGTGGAAGTGAAATCCTTCCATCTCTTCCAAGAATGGTGGAAAACTTGATGCTAGTGGATTTGTCATTGAATCCTCTATCCAATAACATATCATTTTCATATTTTCAATTTCATAAGATATGTTTAATTTGTTTTTTTTTAACTTATACTTCATTTTTTCCCACAATTATGAAATCTTTCAAAGAAAAATCAAAACCTTAAAATCTACCCAATCAAAAAAGTATTAAAAATATGTGCATTCTCCATGGATGTTTCATTTTTAAAAGGGTATCTTTGGTTTTTCAATTTTGTAAACAAGAAAATTAAATTGTTGGGAACACAAAGGCATATAAAATGCAATTTAAATATTAATTTGTGGGATTCAAAAAAAATAAAAGATATATTTTTCATATCAAAAAAGTGGATTACATTAACTTGTTAACTTTTCCAAGGAAGAACATATATTGAATACAAATTTGAAGTATTAATTGACATTTGTATTTTAAAAAAGAATATAGTTAAAAAGATAACGCAGTTCTCTACAAATTATTTTTTAGTACACTTCAAAATTAGCAAGCCTCCGTGGCTTGAATTTAAATAATATGTAAAATGTTAAATTTTCATAGTCACATTTCACTAAAAAGTGGGGCATGTCTTCATGGATTCACTCTCTATATTTTTTGAATTTCTTGCAAGATTCTTTGGAGATGTCCAAAGCCAACAACCATTAGAAATGATTGTTTACACTAATGTTTTGAAGAGTAGCATCTTCAATTTCCAACTCCATAGTTATATTTTTCTTCATTTATTCTACATTCAGTAGAGGACCTTCATGCCCCCTATTACTTACAGTTATAATTATAACTACAATCAAATTCAAGCCTAAATACTTGTATGAAGGAACTAAGGTCTCAATTTATCACCATTCAATGTGATGGTTATATTCTTATAGCAAGTATCTATTAAGATTAACTTTGGTTTTATACATTAACCTTCATTTTAAAGTCACTATAAATATTTTTTAGAGTATCAAGATTTGTTTGGAGATATCCTTTAGAAGTGCACAAAAATGTGAACATCTTCATTTGGCCATTTTAGTTATTAAACCATGAAGATGAGGTTCCTTTTCATTACCAAGATACTTAAGTCCCACCTCCATATCATCTTTTGAAATAAACTCCATTTCTTTTCTCGAGAAATTCATGTGGGAATAATTTCTCTTAATAAATTTTTTTACAAAGTTCATATGTACATATACAAAAATTATTCCTTATTTATCTCACCTTGATTGAGTTAATGTAGCTATTTCCATAAAAAAAAATTGGATGGCTTGTGAATGTGTCAATTAGCTCTAGTTATATTTTTAAAGAAATTCTCTTTTCTTTTTTAACATAGAAGGGATTGTATTATTTCTCTAGACTAGCACTTAATAATATTTTTGTGTTGATTTACATACATCACCATACCAACCATTACAAGGTCTCTAATTGGATTCTTCTCACAATTTTGAAAACATTCTTGTTGCACATGTACCAAAAGTTGAGTTAAAATCCTACTCCATTTTTTGAAACCAATATGTCATTTGACATACCTAATTTCTCTTTCTACCTACTAGGAGAAGACATATATGTTTTGATACTTTAGTCTCCATATATGATTTGTTAGAAAAACATGATAGCGGAACAATAAAATAAAACAAATGCGGAAATAAAACAAAGAAGATACATAATACAATATAGACATAGATATACGTGGTTCACCCAGTGTAGGATACGTCCACCAGAAAAATGGTTAGGTCCTTCCTTTATTATTATCCAACAAATCAAAGGATACAACCTACAACACACCCATTGTAACTTCATCTTCTTTCTCTCACAATATCCTCACTCAGAATACAATATTCGCAATAATACATAACTGCAATACATTTCCCTCATAAAAGGGGGTTGCCTTCTAGGGAAGAAAACCATAACATAACTTCTACCATCAGATCTGCGACCTTATAATGAACGGTCCAGATTTACTATGAAATTACAATATACATTTACAAGGCAATTTTTCCTTCGGGGGCTTCGCACCCGAACCTCCACCGTGGAGATAGCCCCCCATGCACACCCCCGTGTGCATGAGTATATAGTCTTCTAGGGTGTAAAGTCTCCATGGGGTATAAACACAGCTGAAAACAAAGACCTCTTAATCAGAAAGATAATCAGGCTCCACAACCAACAATCTCTCACTTTGAGACTGATCTCAACAACCCCACCACTATTGTATCTGTTGGACTATGATCCCTCTTAGACCTCACAAATTTCTCATCTTTATCTCCATGCTTGAAGACCAATTGAAACTGAGCGGGAACTCAGTTTATCCATGGTTACTCATTTTGTTAACATGTTTGCAGGATTCTGGCTACTGTGTATCTTTTCCAACTTCAAATGTCCATCTTCCAAGACTGATCATATGAAATGGTACCTAAGATGTATATGCTTAGTATTCAAATGGAAGGTTGAGTTCTTTGCAAGATGAATGACACTCTCACTGTCATAGTACAACCTGTTATTCTCCTACTTCTTTCCCAATTCATCCATAAACCTATGTAACCAAATCATCTCTTTACTAGCCTCTATAGAAACAACATATGATGCCTCTATTCTTGAAAGTGAAACAACATTTTGTAGTTTTGAAATCCAACTTACTATTGTTCCACCTACAGTAAAAACATACTCTGTGGTGCTCCTCCTGCTATCTTTATCACCTACCATATTTGAATCAACATATCCCTATAGAACAATGTTTGAACCTCCAAAACATAATGCATGAGTATAAGTACCTCTCAAATACTTGAGAATCCACTTTACTACCTCCCAATGTTCTTTACCTGGATTGTTCATATACCTTCTCACAACTCCCACTGCATGTGCAATATCTGGTCTTGTGCAAACCATTGCACACATCAAGATGCCAACTGTTGATGAATAAGGGACCATGGACATGTATTCTATCTCCTCTTCTGTATTGGGACACATTTCCTTAGTTAATTTGAAATGGTTGGCCAAAGGTGTACTAAATGGTTTTTCATTCTGCATTCTAAACCTCTCCAACACCTTCTCTATGTACTCACCCTGAGACAATGTCAATTTGCGATTTTTCCTGTCTCTTGTTATTCTCATACCAAGGATTTTCTTTGTAGCACCCAAATCCTTTATCACAAATGAATTAGATAATTTCTTCTTGAGCACATTTATATCCTACATATTAGACCCTGCAACAAGCATGCCATCTACATACAATCGCAAGATAATATAGCTTCCAGTTTCTAGCCTTTTAAAATAAACACAGTGATCAGAATGACATCTATTATAACCGTGTTTTGTCATAAACCTGTCAAAATTCAAATACCACTACCTTGGAGCTTGCTTTAGGCCATCCAAGCTCTTCTTCAACATGCATACCAAATTCTCCTTCCCTTTGACCTCATACCCTTGTGGTTGTTGCATATAAATCTCTTCCACCAAATCCCCATGGAGAAAAATTATTTTTACATCTAATTGTTCAAGATGAAAATATTCTACTACCACAAGACTTAAAATGTTGGATTACTAAGAGGGGGGGTGAATCAGTAATAGCGTAATTATAATAATTTTTCTTCAAATAATACAAGTGTTATATCAATGTAGAATTATTATCCAATAATGAGTAATAATAAATGAACAATCACACACATACACAGTACACCAATGTTTTATGTGGAAACCCAAATTGGGAGAAAACCACAGAATGTTTTTTCTTATATGTCTTGAAGAATTACATTCATTGGAAACACCAACTTCCTTTGTTTTGCAACTACAGCTGGAAGGAGGCTTCAACCCCCTAGTTTCTCAGGCTACAACCTGAGGGAAGCTCCAACTCCCCAATTCTCTGGCTACAACTAGAAGGAGGCTACAACCCCCTTTGTTCTCCGGCTACAACCGAAAGGTGACTACAACCACCTATCCTTGCCCCGTCCAACTGCCCTGAAGTAGAAGTAGAATGATGGAACCATTGTCACACTATCACTGTGAGATATACCACTGTAAACCTCTACCAATAAACCTGAACCATGCATCAACCTGTACCTCAACCTGTAATCAACCTTTACCATAAACAAGTGCATCAACTATGCACCAACCTATATCATAAATAAGTGCATTAACCATGCACCAACATGTACCAAACAATCTGTAATCAACCTGTACCATAAACAAGTGCAACCAACCATGTACCAAGTATGTACCAATCATGTGTCAACTACTCATCAACTATGACTCATCAATATGTACCAACAATATCAACTATACACCTCATGTATGTGCCAACTCATCAACTACTTGTCTCAACCATGTACCCAACTTGTACCTCAATCAAAAGCTCTCATCAATTTCATCATCCAAATATGATTTATAACTCTGTAATATACCTGGTGTATATGATCACATAACTACAAACCTTCCTTAACTTTAAACAACAAGAGACTAGCATTTACATCAAATTTTTCTTTAGTCTCACATGACTAGTTTTGGATTAGTCAACAACCCTAACTTGAAATAATCATAACTTTGTGTCTGTAATGAATAAAGATATGAAAATGATACATAATGTTCTTCAGTGTGTTTTGTGAAATTCCTCCAGGTGTCATTACTTGGAACCTCTCAGAAAAGTAGTTATAGCAAAAATGGCATACCTTTCTGAATTCTGGCTTATTCTAGAGAGCGACCTTGTAGAGCGTGCCCCGCACGGAATTTTTTTTGAATCAATCTGAAACTATTACAAAGAATAATATAGACTATACTATAACCAACATATTTTTTCTTACTGAATTTTGATCTGGTATGAATAAGTTATGACGTTTTTACCCGAAACACCTGTTTTTGACTAGTTTCACGACTAGCCACAAACCTTATTTTCCACGGAGTGTAAATCCAAATATGCAACGACACACAAGATGAATTTTTTACCACAGATACTTGGATATGTTTCCTCAATGGCATATAAATTTCAAGGTCTGAGTCATTCTATAAAAAACGTTATTGCAAAAATGGTGAGATGACCTGTAAATAACATACCTTATAAAGCATCATCAAAAGAATTTATCCTTCCTTGAATTCTGGCCTTCTTTTCTTCACATTCCCTCAGAAATTCGGCTTAGATATCCTTTGGTTACCTCAGACACCTATAGGTATTCAATATTCTCAAGTGTGTCTTAAATGAGAGAGCCTTTTCTCTTATTTATACTCTCCTTAAAAACATCTTCTAGGTCACTTTGCCCACTTTCCTTATTTTAGGGTTAACCCACTTCTAATTTCTCCATTAAATGTATTATTTAAATAATTTATTTTGTATTCACTTTGAATTATAGTACACTCATCAGTTCACTTTATTATTTACCTTCTAAAATCTCTTAAACCACTTTGACTACTTTGACCTTTTGGGGCTTCTAGATGACATAAGAGGGTCCTCCAACTTCGTAAGGCCATAACTCTCAAACCGTGAGGAGTTATGTGACGGTCCACATACCACCAGAAATGGAATGACATGTACCATCCATATATAATAGTATTACCTACAAATATATCAAAATTCATACCATTATCCATCAAACAAACTTGGCTCCATTACCCAAACCTGGGTTCTCCAACTTCTCATGGCCATAACTCTCTAACCGTGAGGAGTTATGTGACATTCCACATACCACCAGAAATAGAATGACAAGCACTATCCATCTAGGATAGTTTCAATGAAAAATTCACTAACCTTCATCTCATTATTCCACAAATAAGCATGGGTTCTCTAACCATACTTCTAGGATAACTCAATCTGCAAAGTGTCTTCCCGTGAGGGATTTCACCATAAGGGGACCACTTTGGAGTTCATCCATTTATAATAATTATCAACCATGGCAAGACAATAATGAGTCATATTTACATCAAACAATCTTGGGTCCATTACCCAACCTTTGTGCTACGGGACTTTCTTCAAGGCTTGACATCAATGACAACCAACCTTAATCAACAATCTCCCCCTTTGGCATTGATGGAAAAAATATGATGCAATACTGAAATCGTATCACTCATGCTCCCCCTGGAACCATGCCTCTGTCCTTTGCATTTGATAAATCTCTCCCCCTTTGTCATCAATGGAAAAGGTATCTATCCATCCAGGGTTGCTCCCCCTGAATGAACTGTCTTCTTATGGTGCTTCCTCGTGTACATATAAGACATATAAGATAAGAATTCAAAAGCATCCATTTTGGAGTAGAAATAACTCCAAGTCTCTAGTGAAGATACTCAAAGGATTCCCGTGGAAGTGGTTTTGTAAAGATGTCTGCCACATGTTCTTTTATGCCCACATACTGAACTCTAATGTTCTTTTCTGCAACTTGTTCTTGTAAAAAGTGATACTTGATTGGAATGTGCTTCGTCTTAGAGTGCATCACTAGATTCTTTGAGATACTGATGGCGCTTGTATTATCACAATATATTGGCATGGGCTCATCATACTCAACCAGTATATCTGTCATAGTTTGTTTCATCCAAAGAACCTGTGTACAACATGATGTTGCTGCAATGTACTCTGCCTTGGCTGTAGATAAGGATATTGATGTTTGTTTCTTGCTTAGCCATGATACTAAACACTCACCCAAGTAGAATGTTGCTCCATTGGTGCTTCGTCGGTCATCAATACAACCTACCCATTCTGCATTTGTGTAGGCAATAAGTGATAGATCCTTTCCTTTTGGATACCATAATCCAAACTCTTTTGTTCCTTTGAGATATCTGAAAATCCTCTTCACTATTAATACATGTGATTCCTTTGGTGTTGCTTGAAATCGTGCCACCTGTCCAACTACATGCATTACATCTGGTCTGGATGTTGTCACATATAGTAGGTTGTCAATCATTGACCTGTATTGCCTTTGATCTCTAGACTTCAAATCATCATCTTTTCTCAACTTGCAACTGGTTTGCATGGGAGTGATAACTGGTTTTCAATCTTCCATACAAAACCTTTTTATCATTTCTCTGATATACTTGGTTTGAGAAATAAAAATTCCTTAGTTTATTTAGCGTATATGAAGTCCTAGAAAGAAGGATAGTTCTCCAAGTAACAACATTTCAAATTCATTTTGCATATCTTCTACAAATTTCTAGCTTAACCTGTCATCATCACTACCAAAAATAATATCATCAACATAAACTTCAATTAATAAAATATTACCTTGACTTACCTTGATGTATAGGTTGTTGTCTGCACTTCCTTTTCTGAACCTTGCATGTTGCATATACTTATCCAGTCTAGAGTACCATGCTCTAGGAGCCTGCTTTAGACCATACAAGGCTTTTTTTAATTTACACACATAATCTGCGTTTTCTGACAACTGAAATCCTTCTGGTTTTTCAATGTAGAATTCTTCTTCAAGTTCTCCATTCAGAAAAGATGTTTTTACGTCCATTCCTAGCTTTGTTCCTTGTAACCTGAAGATGGGAAAATGTCTCTTCAAAGTCAATTCCTTCAACCTATACATATCATTTACATACCAATCTAGCTTTGTTCCTTGTAACCTGTCCATCTTCATTCAATTTATTCCTGAAGACCCACTTTGTGTCGATCACATTCTTATTCTTTAGTCTTGGAACCAGTTCCCAAGTGTCATTTTTCTCTATTTGATCCAATTCTTCATCCATGGCCTTATTCCAAGATTCATCCTTGTTGGCTTCTTCAAAATAGTTTGAATCAATTGTAGATAAGAGTGCTAGGTGTGTTTGTTATGGTGAATGGATTCTTCTTCTAGTCTCAACTCCTGCATCTTTGTTTTCGATAATCTGATCTGAAGGATTATTCTTCTGTACTCATTTACTGGGTGTCTTTGGCGACATTTGTTGAACTTGCTCTTCTGCTTCTATCGAATTCTCTTCATCTTCCTCTTCTACTTATTTTTCATCTTCTGCTTCTTCTTCTAAGGGTTGTTTCATTGATTCATTTTCTTCCTTTGATTCTGGTCTGCCTGTTTCATCAATTGTTACGTTGATGCTTTCCACAACTTTTTTCAATATTAGATTGTAACACTTGTATGCTTTCCTTGTACTTGAGTAAC
>ML780418.1:601587-631544 GCA_009831015.1 Picea engelmannii | reverse complement strand
GTGCTTAATAAGTTTTCTATGGACATGATTAAATATGGCTGAAATATTCTTAGTAGTCACACAAAATAAATGGTTGTGATTTCAATCATTAACTTCCTAGCTATTATAAAGACATCCGTTTATGTGTTTACTTTTTTACATTTCCCTAATCATATTTAAAAATTACTTTGATAGTTAACTGATTGCCACGTAAGTGATTAACAGAAATTAAAATATTAAACATTTACCTTATCATATTTAAAAATTACTTTGATAGCTAACTGATTGCCACGTAAGTGATTAACAGAAATTAAAATATTAACACCAGATAAATAAAACGCAACCATTTATTTGTTAATCAATAATAAAATTTAATATATTCTAATAAGAATTCTTTTCATCTTATCAACCTTTTGACGTTGATCAGCCACAATTATGTGGCTGTGCTAGTGATATTATTCCCTTGAAAAACAAAATCGAAATATCACCCCGACCAGAGTACATGTTTCTCACACTTACACAAAGCACATGGTGCAGGTTGTATGAGACTTTATATTATTAAATTTACTCATGCTTTATTTAAGAAATTAAACGCGTGGAGTTATGAATTGGAACAAAACACATGATGCAATTTGTGTCACATTTTATACTATTATTTAAAGTAATTAAACACGTGGAGTTATAGATATAACAACTGATACATATTATTCTATCATTAACTCAAAGGTTATGTTTTTGTTTTCATTTCGGGTTGTTAAACAATTTTACATAACAAACATTAACCCTATCCAGTTTAAGGTGGCATTTTTTTTTTTTTTTTTTTTATGAAAATGTAGTCATACTCACTTTGTTAAAAGTTACCATTAGAAATCAACAGGTGGTTAATGTTTTCCACTTTACATAAATAAAAAAATACAGTTGAATTTGGTCAAAAGATCATCACGTTAAGTAATGTTTGCCACTTCACATGTTTTTATTTTTTTAATAAAATTAATGTTTGAACTTAAATACTTAAAAAAATCAATCATAGTTCTAGATTAATCAGACATTTAACTCATTGAATTATCTAATAAAACAATTTTTATTATTAATCTTTTTAATAAAATTAACTTATTCCATTTATTTTTATCATTTTTCTTTCAAAACTAAACAAACACTTTCTAAAAATATAATTAATATTATATATCCCATATTATACATTTATTTAAAAATATGTTATATTAAATAATATATAATATATAATCTAAAATATATAATATTAATTAATATACACTAACATGATTGAGTAATGGTTGGGTAAAGTCGTGATTTGCTTTTTAGTGAACGGATTTATAATGTAATGGCTTAATTTCTTTCTTCATTATTCTTGTATCCTTTATAATTTAAATTTACGATAAATATCATCCTCCAAATGAAAAAAAATTGTTACACAGAATTTCCCATACAAATTTTTCACTTTTACATTGTATTTAACTTTAACTTTACACAATACCATCCTCCAAATGAAAAAAATGTTACACAGAATTTCCCATACAAATTTTCCACTTTTACATTCCATTTAACTTTACACAATACCATCCAATTGTTACACAGAATTTCCCATACAAATTTTCCACTTTTACATTGCATTTAACTTTAACTTTACACACACTTCATGAAATTTAACCATCCATTATCACTACCGACAATAGTCACTAACAACTGATTGCATCCTACTTGGATCATTGTACTACCCTCACATTAAGAAAGACCTCTGTCTAGGACGACGTCACCGTGAGCTTTATGGAAAGATATATAATATCTACATTTTATTATTCTATTCTCTTTATGGAAAAATATATACTACCGACACATTATTATTCTATTCTATTTATAGTTGACTACAACAGCACATTTCACGTTCTTATTTATTTCTTAGTAAAATATTATAGTGCAGAGTTGTTCAAAGCAGAATGATGGAAGTTGCCCAGTCTGCATCACCAAGTCAATCGATAATTAAGCTGGATGGTTTATTTTATTCCATTTTTATGAATGTTTGTCTCAGCTTCTACGTGATCATGGCATAATGCTATTCTTTTCACCTTCTCCCCACTCCCATTTAAAATCCATTTCAATGGTAGAAAATTATAGGAACATAAAAGAGAATGTTTATACACAAATCACTATAATCATAAAAAAATATTTACATATTTATAAACAGAATTCATATAAATAATAAATTGAAAACTCATAAACATTTATAGTTATATAAGTATTTTGATTGTTAATTTTTGGAATAACTTATTCAGTTAGCTATATAAATATCTTGTCAGCTAACTCTTAAAATAACTTATTCAGCTATCTAAAAAATAGTGAAGAAATTGAAAAAACTCATCATCAAATTAACAAGAAAATAACTGAACTACAAAAATCAATATGTAAAACCGTCTATCCCATAAACTATTGTTAACATAATAGATGTTAAAATCATTTTCTTTCTTTCTACCACATACTATTTTTTATTAACCCTTTTTTATTAACCCATCAAAGCAAGTTGGACCTTATCTTCCTATCAACCAATCAAAATAGTACATCCTTATCTTTTTCTGGACACTGCATGTGCTTATTATTGATTCTCATAACTCAACCAGTCACTGGGTCAAGTATTACAATGAGTTATATATTCCAACATCCCATTCCGTGCATTCAAACCATCTCGCCCCCCTCTTCTGCCAGTTTTTTTCTTTGAAAATTGCAGCTGCACTGTCAACATTGCAAATGTACAATCTGCCCATCTTCAAACTGCCATCTAACTCCAATTAAACTGTTCAAATTGAACATTTTCCGGTTTGCAACATTTCGGCGAAGATCGCAGCTACGATGAGTTCTGTGGAAAAAAGAGCCAGTAGAAGCTCCGATGAGTTCTGTGGAAAAAAGAGCCAGTAATCGAGACAAGAAAGCTCTGGAATTCATCGAGAATATCACCAGAAACGCCGACGAGGTGCAGGCTCAGGTCCTCGCAGCAATTTTAACGAGAAATGCTGATACCGAATATCTGAAGAGATACGGCCTCAGCGGACAGACTGATAGAGAGACCTTCAAGAAGTGCTTGCCAGTAATCACTTATGATGATCTCAATCCTGAAATACATCGTATTGCTAACGGAGACACTTCCCCCTCAGGTATTAACTGTATTCACTTATCTCTATTGGGGCAGAAAAGTACCAAGTACTGTTCGGCCAAACATTAAAATTATTCTGTCCACAATTTCTATTCTAACGTGAGCTTGTTGACTGTTGCTATCAATAGGTTTCATGAACATGTTGAATTCAATCCGTTGCCTTAACTAGCACCATTATATTTAATATGACGAAATTGTATGGTAAATTTTGTCTAGCACGGGAACCTCTGCTGGTCAATCCAAGTTGGTGCCCACTATCGAAGAGGACATGGAGAGGAGAGCTCTTTTGATGAGTCTTATCATGCCCATCATGAATCAGTAAGATTTTTAACAACGCCCAATCTAGATAGTGAACGGCAATCAATCTACATCGAACATCAGATTCATTAATGCTGTATACTCTAGTGGGTATATAGGATCGGCAATCAATAAACATCTTGCAGCAGAGTCGTTAATGCCATATAAGTTGTGCTATATACGCTGGAATATCTCTTATGTGGATTGTTATAGATCCCGATTCAGTCCTTTCAAGTCCCTGTGGATTGTTATATATCTCATTTTTTGACTTGTGGAGATGCAGATACATGGAAGAACTCGACAGGGGAAAAGGCATGTATTTCCACTTCATTAATTCGGAGTCCAAGACTCCCGGCGGGTTGCTCGCACGTTGCTCTTCCACGAGGTGGTATAAGAGTCGCTTCTCAAAGGAGAGGCCTCGTCCTTATGTTCCCTACAAATTCTATACCAGTCCTATAGAGACAATCCTCTGTCCAGATGCCTATCAGAGCATGTACTGCCAACTGCTATGCGGCCTCCTTCAAAACTATGAGGTACTGTGGATGGGAGCCATCTTTGCTTCTGGGTTCATTAGAACCATACGCTTCCTGGAAGAGCACTGGAGACAGCTGTGTCTGGACATAAAAACCGGCATTCTCAACAAAGAAGTGACGGATCCATCAGTCAGAGAGACCGTCGAGAAGATGCTACTACACCCAAATCCAGAATTGGCTGAACTTATTCATAGGGAATGCTCAGCACCATCTTGGCAAGGAATTATAACTCACCTTTGGCCAAACACCAAGTATATCAAAACTGTTGTGACTGGTGCAATGGCTCAATATATTCCTACTTTGGATTACTACAGCGGGGGCTTACCCCTGGTATGCACAATGTACTCTTCCTCATAAGGCTCCTTTGGACTTAATCTGAACCCTCTTTGCAAACCTACAGAAGTGTCTTACACTCTACTCCCAAACATGGCCTATTTTGAGTTCCTTCCAGTTCACCGACAAGAATTTGGCCTGTCGCGATCCCTAAAACACTCGACGAGAAAGAGGAAAATGATTTAGTCAAGCTTGTTGACGTCAAAGTTGGGCAAGAATACGAGCTTGTCATCACCACATATGCAGGTACACTACATGAGAAGCAGAAGATTTTCAGCTAAATATGTCATTATTCACCTTATTAGGTTGTTTCTGTAATGTGTGAAATCATGTTTAATTGATTGATATACATGTAGGTTTGTATCGTTATAGAGTGGGCGATGTGTTGCGGGTGACCGGCTTTCACAATGCAGCACCTCAATTCCATTTTGTATGTAGAGAGAATGTTGTGCTGAGTATCCACACAGACAAAACGGATGAAGCAGAGCTTCAAAGTTCGGTAGAGAAATCTATTAAGCATCTCAAGCCTTTCGACATCACACTGATGGACTATACAAGTTATGCCGACACATCCACAATACCTGGTCACTACGTGTTGTATTGGGAACTTCGCTTCAATAACAAAGAAGTTGCAGGTGCAGTTCCTTCCTCAGTTTTTGAAGACTGCTGTCTCACTGTAGAAGAATCCCTGAATTCTGTCTATCGGCAAGGAAGAGGGACCGATAAATCCATCGCCCCCCAGAAATTAGGGTAGTTGAAGAGAGAACGTTTGAGCAATTGATGGATCGTGCTGTCCGCCAAAAGGGATCAATGAATCAATACAAAGCACCCCGATGCGTGAAAAGCACTTCCATGGTAGAGCTGCTAAATTCCAGGGTCTAGTGCTCAAGTATGGCGACGCTCTGCATCGATACATCTAGACCGAAATGGAATTTTTGGACATCTTATCCTTGTGTGCGACCTACCGATATGTCGTCAAAATAGAGCAAAAACTCAAACAAAAGACGTGACAATTTGGGCCTGGAAACCTCTCACAACAAAAGCTAGGAAAGGGCGGCCCCAACCCACAGAGCAAAGGACAGGGCAAAGATGGATAGCATCAGGACAACCAGTCCAAGCCACAAGAAAATAAGGACACCAAAAAGACAAAGAAAGACACTGGGAAGTGGTGCAACTTCCATAAGAGCCCTTGGCATAACACTGCTAACTACCGCTCAAAGTAGTCGCTGGTGGCCGAAGTGAAAGCCTTTGAATCAGATGCGGATTTAGACTCTAAGACAAAACCAGAAAGGGGAAGACGAATCATTGACAGGGAACCCAGTGCCACCATATCTACCACCAAGCTCTAGCCTAGTGAACCAGGCGAGCCAGAAGAAGGAGAACGCCTCTTCCATTCACAGATGTGGGTGAAAGGCACCCCGTTTCACTTCATCGTGAATAGCAATAGCCAGAAGAACCTCATCTCAGAAGAGGTCGTCAAGCGGTTGGCCCTGCCGACAACACTGCACCCACAACCCTACACCATTGGATGGCTTCACCAAGGAAGCGCTCTCCTCGTCAGCCAATAGTGTTGACTGTCGTACGACATAAAACCCTTCAAAGATGAGGTATTGTGTGATGTAGCTCCTCTCGAAGTTTGTGATGTTATTTTGGGCCAACCTTATTTATGGAAACGTCATGTTGTATATGAGTCTAGGCCTCGTAGTTTTATTATTGCTTTGAATAGGAAATTGTACAGGATACCCGAGGCAGTCCCACCTAGTGCTATTTCCTTGATCTCTACTAAGCAATGCAGGAAGGTCATCTCTCAGACGGGGAAGTTTGTCTAATTCGTGATTCGCTCTCAGAATATGCGAAATATCACAGCCACATCTAGGGTCTCTGCGGCTGAACTCTCTCCACAGCAGAAGCAAATAGATAGGGTCATGGCAGAATACTCAGATATCTTCTCCTCACCTACTGGGGTACCTTTGCACTGTTAGGTCAAGCACCCCATCGATCTGAACCTCGGTGCACCGCTGCCCAATGGGCCAATCTATCGCCGCTCTCTGTTAGAGAATGAGGACATCGAGCGACAGATCCAAGAACTACTCCACAAGGGGCACATCCATCCCATCTCATCACCTTGCGGGAGCCCAATCATGCTGGTACAGAAGAAAGATGAAACTTGGCGACTCTGCATTGATTACCGGGCTCTGAATAAAATCACAGTCAGAAACTGGTACCTGATTCCTCGAATCAACGACCTCCTTGATCAACTCACGGGGGCCAAATACTTCAGTAAGATTGATCTGAAGTCTAGCTACCACCAAGTCCCGATAGAACATACAGATGTATGGAAAACCGCCTTCAAGTCAAAGGAAGACCTTTTTGAATGGTTGTTCATGCCCTTTGGTTTGACAAATGCTCCAACCACTTTCATCGGGCTGATGGACGATATCCTGTGACCATTCACCAATACTTTTGTGGTGTTGTACCTGGATGGCATTCTCATTTACAACAAGACTTGGGCTGAACACTTGCAACATATTCAACAGGTTCTGCACGCCCTGCGACAGCACAAGCTATATGCCAACTTGGAAAAATGATCCTTCGACATGGACACTGTCCATTACCTGGGATACATAATTGATCAGCATGGCATACATGTGGATCTAGCCAAGATCCAATTCATTCGTGACTGGCCAACCCCAACCACACTCACTGAGATTCGGAGCTTCTTAGGCCTTGTCAATTTCTACCGCAGGTTCGTGTTGGGATTATCCCATATTGCATGGGCCCTTAGCTAGATAACCAAGGGTGGTGGTAAGGCGAAATTTGCATGAGGCCGGTCTCAACAACAAGCGCTCGA
Source organism: Picea engelmannii (assembly GCA_009831015.1). Lineage (NCBI taxonomy): Eukaryota > Viridiplantae > Streptophyta > Pinopsida > Pinales > Pinaceae > Picea > Picea engelmannii. The sequence continues at coordinate 624,391 of ML780418.1, read as the reverse complement.
CAATTTGAAGCAGTGTTTGTGTTCATCCCCAATACTTTCACTACTAGACTTGCAACAGTCCTTTCAGATCAAGACAGATGCTTCAGACTATGCGTTGGGAACCATTCTCACTCAGCACGGCCACCCTGTGGCCTATCATAGTGAGACACTATCAGATGATGTCTGTAAGTAACCTACTTACGACAAATAAATGTATCCCATTGTGAAAGCCTGCCGCCAGTGGAGACATTACATTCTTGGGAAGGAGACAGTCATCCACACTGATCATAAGCCACTACAGTTCATGCAGACACAAGGAAAATTGCAGAATGATCGCCATCAAAAGTGGTCCACATACTTGCAGCAATTCCAACTCAACATCAATTATAAAACAAGAAGAACCAATCACGTCGTTGATTGCCTCAGCAGACTGCCAGTCGCGACACTCACCACGGTGCTAGACTCCTACGGCCATGCGACCTCTAGATGGCCCCAACTTTATGAGACAGACCCAGACTTCTCCACCACCTACCAAATGTTGGGTGAAAACGCAGTTGTTGATAATTTCCATCTTCAGGATGGGTTGTTGTGTCATCTGGACCATATCTGTGTTCCATTAAGCAAGCGAGTGAAGCTGATCTGGGAAGCCCACTATAGTCGGGTGGCAGGACACTTCAACGTCGAAAAAACAGTGGCGATGCTATAGAAACATTTCTACTAGCTGAAACTTCGACAGGAGGTAAGCAAGTATATCAGGTCCTGCACTGCCTGCGCTATTGCCAAAACGACCACTAAGAAACAGGGCCTGTAAAATCCTCTTCCTACTCCTGAAAGGCCATGGGAATCCATCTCAATGGACTACATGTCGGGCCTCCCATCCACCAAGCGGGGAAATGACTGTGTTTTTGTGGTTGTTGATCGCTTTTCTAAGATGGTGATTCTGGTTGCCTGCAAGAAGAACATCACAGCAGAGGCCACTGCCAAGATCTTCTTTGAACGAGTCTGAGTACATTTTGGAATCCCACAAACCATTGTAGATCAGGACAATCGATTTCTCATCACATTCTGGTCGAGCCTCTGGTCACTGTTGAATACCAAGCTCACCAAATCCACGGCCTTCCATCCTAAGACAAATGGCCAAACCGAGGTCGTCAATCGAATGATTGTGCATATCCTTCGCATGTATAATTCAAGTCACCCTCCCACGTGGGATGAGAGCCTTCCCTATGTACAACATAACTAGAATCAAGCCCTGCATAGCTCAACAAGCCACAACCCCTTTCATGTGGGGTTGGGATTCCAACCATTGGGTCCCATATATGTTGCACTTCCCCTTGCGGTCACCTCGACCGAATCATCTCCTGCTCCAACTCAAGCTGAAAAAGCCACCCGATTCATTAAATGGATCCATCACATCTGCCAATAGGTTCAGGATATCCTACAGAAGTCCAATGACAAGTACAATCAGCGCCATGATCAACATCATGTGCCACATAAGTTTCAGGTGGCTGACAAAGTTTGGTTTCACTTGGAGAAAGAACAAATTACAGGACCCCATTAGAAGCTCCGCCCACTCTGTTATGGGTGATAAACCATCATCAATTCTGTGGGGGATAATGCTTTTGAGCTTAACATTCCTCCTTTCCTTGGCCTACAGCTAGTGTTCAACGTGGATCTCCTTTGCCCTTATTTCCCACCATTATTGGACACCTTAGACGTAGCAGAGAATCTAACATCAACAAAGCTCAACCCTGTATGCATACAACAGGCCTCCATCGATAATTTTGTGGACACACAGATCAAGGGCACTCAACAACAAAGGATCCAGCTTTATCGAGTCGTCAAAGTAGGGCATCTTCTGCACCAAGGCATGTGCCTCACCCGGGGCCAAATTCAACATAAATTTTCTCATCTGATAGGGGAACTCAACGCAATGGAGACCATTTCTTCCTAAGGATCGAGGATTGATCCAATTCGATATTGGTGGCCACCCACCTCTTCCAACTGGCTCAAAACAATTTCTTGACAATTTTGGCAATTTACTATTTTTAGCAGTTTTAACTTTCGGGGCCATTTTGAGGGCCTAAATGAATTTTTTTCGGTATCGAGCTTCTCAATGATAAGTAAAGGCATCATTGAGCACCCAAAATGAATCTCCTCGATGATACCTTTCCAACGGGCTATAATACGCCTAAAACAAAGATCGTATGCAAAAGTTACGACCCCGGGAAGTTGATGTACTAACTTACCCAAACGAGGCCCACATGACTTTTGGCGCTTCATCTCCTAGGGTTAGGTTTTTGGATGTCTAGGGTTTTTTTCATTCCTGTTTATTGTAAAAATTCCTTCAAAGCCTCATTGTAATGATCTTCTTGCGAATGAGCGCAACCGTCACATCTCTTCTCAGAGATAAGCCACCACCATTCCATCAAGCTTGTTTCTGTTGCATTCTATAGTTTCAGCTTATTTCCTTATTGAATAGAAAACCAGTTTTACTGTATCTCTGTTATTTTATTTTAAGCACCTATTAATAATCTGTAGTCATTTCCTTATGCTCATAAAATACAGATCAGTGGTATCAGAGCGGTCTGCTCCTTGTCGTCTTAATGCATGTCCCCAACGAGGTCGGAGTACAAAGAGTTGGGTCTTGAGCTTGTTTATCTTGAGGACAAAATTTCTCGCACACCCAAGCGACCTCTCATGGTAGGAGAAAATAAAGATGATGGGATAGGAGATCCTTTCAAACTGTTTATTGAGGAAGCCCTCACTCAACAAAGGAACAATATGATGGATAGTTTCACGCAAATCCTTCGACGTCTACAAACAGGGGATGCATCTTTTTCGAGTGGAGGTGCCACCCCCTTCAAGGTATAAATAAACTTCTATATTCCTATATTTGAAGGTCAGATAGATGCATATGATGTAGACAAGTGCTTGAATCTACTAGAAGGGTATTTTTCTGTCCATAAATTTTTGAATAGAGAAAAGATTAGTTTTGCGCTCCTCAAAGTCGTTCCCCATGTCAAATATTGGTGGGAAACTTTCTATAAGAAAAAGGAAACAGAGGAACCCTCATTATTTACAATCATGGCCACTTGGGATTCCTTCAGGGATGTTATTAAGGAACAATACTACCCTATCGAAAATTATGACAATTTGTATACCAAATGGACCACACTGTGGCAAGAAAGAGACCAGGCAGTGTCAGATTTCACAAATACCTTTCATACCTTGCGCACCAAGCTGGGTATCAAAGATTTAGAGTGACATCTGGTGCTCAAGTATCACGACGCTTTACATTGATACATCCAGATCGAAATGGAATTTTTGTACATCTCATCCTTGGGCGCGACCTACCTATATGCCGTCAAAATAGAGTAGAATCTCAAACAAAAGACGCGGAAATTTGGGCCTGGCAACCCCTCACAACAAAATCTAGGAAAGGATGGCCCCAATCCTCAGTCAAAGGACAAAGAAAATATGGACAGCATCAAGACAACCAGTCCAAGCCACAAGCAAAAAAGGACACCAGAAAGACAAAGAAAGACACCAGGAAGTGGTGCGACTTCCATAAGAGCCCTTGGCATAACACTGCTAACTTCCGCTCAAAGCAGTCATTGGTGGCTGAAGTGAAAGCCTCTGAATTAGATGCGGATTCAAATTCTGAGCCAGAAACAAAAAGGGGAAGATGAATCATTGACGTGGAACCCACTACCACCATTGCTACCACTAAGCTCTAGCCTGGTGAACCAGACGAGCCAGAAGAAGGAGAATGCCTCTTCCATTCACAGATGTGGGTAAAAGGCACCCCATTGCACTTCATCGTGAATAGCGGTAGCTAGAAGAACCTCATCTCAGCAGAGGTCGTCAAGCGGCTGGCCCTGACGACAACACTGCACCCACAACCCTACACCATTGGATGGCTCCGCCAAGGAAGCGATCTCTGTGTCAGCCAACAGTGTCGACTGTCGTATGGCATCAAGCCCTTCAAAGACAAGGTATTGTGTGATGTTGCTCCTCTCAAATTTTGTGATGTTATTTTGGGCCAACCTTATTTATGAAAACATCATGTTGTATATGAGTCTAGGCCTCGTAGTGTTATTATTACTTTGAACAAGAAATTGTACAAGATATTCGAGGCAGTCCCACCTAGTGTTATTTCCTTGATCTCTGATAAACAATGCAGGAAGGTCGTCTCTCAGATGGGGAAGTTTGTCTTCTTCGTGATTCACTCTTAGAATAAGTGAAATATCATAGCCACATCTAGGGTCTCTACGGCTGAACTCTCTACACAGCAGAAGAAAGTAGATAAGGTCGTGGAAGAATACTCAGATATCTTCTCCTCACCTACCGGGGTACCTCTGCACTGCCAGGTCAAGCACCCCATTGATCTGACCCCCGGTGCACCACTGCCCAATGGGACAGTCTATCGTTGCTCTTTATTAGAGAATGAGGAGATCAAGTGGCAGATCCAAGAACTGCTCCACAAGGGGCACATCCGTCCCAGCTCATCACCTTGCGGGAGCTCAATCGTGTTGGTATAGAAGAAAGATGGAACCTGGCGACTCTACATTGATTACTGGGCTCTGAATAAAATCACAATCAGAAATCGATACCCGATTCCCTGAATCGATGACCTCCTTGATCAAATCATGGGGGGAAAATACTTCAGTAAGATTGATCTGAAGTCTAGCTACCACCAGGTCCCGATAGAACAGACAGATGTATGGAAAACTACCTTAAGGTCAAAGGAAGGCCTTTTTGAATGGTTAGTCATGCCCTTTGGTTTGAAAAATTCTCCAGCCACTTTCATGAGGTTGATGGACGATATCCTACAACCATTCACCAGTACTTTTGTAGTGGTGTATCTGGATGACATTCTCATTTACAGTAAGACTTGGTCCAAACACTTGCAGCATATTCAGCGGGTTCTACACACCCTACGACAACACAAGCTATATGCCAAGTTGGAAAAATGCTCCTTCGGCATGGACAGGGTCCATTACCTGGGCTACATAATTGATCAACATGGCATACATGTGGATCCAACCAAGATCCAAGTCATCTATGACTGGCTAGTCCCAACCACACTCACTAATCTTTGGAGCTTCTTGGGCCTTGCAAATTTCTATCGCAGGTTTGTGTTGGGATTCTCCCATATTGCATGGGCCCTTAGACAGATAATCAGGGGTGGTGGTAAGGTGAAATTTGTGTGGGGCCAGTCCCAACAAAAAGCATTCAAAGATTTGAAGCAAGGTTTGTGCTCAGCCCCAATACTTTCACTACCAGAAGCAGCCCTATGAGATTGAGACAGATGCTTCAGACTATGCATTGGGCACCATTCTCACTCAACACGACCACCCTGTGGCCTATCATAGTGAGACACTATCAATGTTGTTCGTAAGTACCCTACTTACGACAAAGAAATGTACTCCATTGCGAAAGCCTGCCTCCAGTGGAGACATTACATTCCTGGGAAGGAGACAGTTATCCACACTGATCATAAGCCACTGCAATTCATACAGACACAAGGAAAATTGCATAATGATAGCCATCAAAAGTGGTCCACATACTTGCAACAATTCCACCTCAACATCAAGTATAAAACATGAAGCAATAATCACGTCATTGATTGCCTCAGCAAACTGCCAGTCGCGACACTCACCACAGTGCTAGAATCCTGCAGCCATGAGACCTCTAGATGGTCCCAACTCAATGAGATAGACCCAGACTTCACCACGACTTACCAAATGTTTGGTGCAGGCGTAGTTGTCGATAATTTCCATCTTTAGGTTGGGTTGTTGTGTCGTCTGGGCCATATATGTGTTCCATCAAGTGAGCCAGCGAAGCTGATCTTGGAAGCCCACTACAGTCGGGTGGCAGGACACTTCGTCATTGAAAAAACAGTGGCGATGCTACATAAACATTTCTACTGGCCGAAACTTCGACAGGAGGTCAACAAGTATATCAGGTCCTACACTGCTTGCACTATTTCCAAACCAACCACTAAGAAATAGGGCATGTACACCCCTCTTCCTACTCCTGACAGACCATGGGAATCCATCTCAATGGACTACATGTTGGGCCTCCCGTCCACCAAGCGAGGAAAAGACTGTGTTTTTGTGGTTGTTGATCGATTTTCTAATATGGCCATTCGGGTTGCCTACAAAAATAACATCACAGCAGAGGCCACTGCCAAGCTCTTATTTGAACGAGTCTGGTTACATTTTGGAATCTCACAAACCATTGTCTCATATTGGGATAGTCTATTTTTCAACACATTCTGGTTGAGCCTCTGGTCATTGCTGGACACCAAGCTCACCAAATCCACGACCTTCCACCCCAAGACAGATGGCCAAACCAAGGTCGTCAATCAAATGATTGTGCATATCCTTCGCATGTATAATTCAAAACACCCTGACACATGTGATGAGAGCCTTCCCTATGTCCAACATACCTACAATTGAGCCCTGCATATCTCAATAGGTCATAGCCCCTTTCAGGTGGGGTTGGGATTCCAACCATTGGGTCCCATAGATGTTGCAATTCCCCTTGCGGTCACCTCGACCGACTCATATCCTACTCCAACTGAAGTTGAAAAAGACACCTGATTCATTGAGAGGATCTATCACATCCGCCAACAAGTTCAGGATATCCTACATAATTCTAATGACAAGTACAAGCAGTGCCATGATCAACATTGAGTGCCACATAAGTTTCAGGTGGGAGACAAAGTTTGGTTGTACTTGTAGAAAGAACGCTTTACAGAACCCCATAGGAAGCTCTGCCCACTCCGTTATGGCCATACACCATAACCAAGTCCATGGGGGATAATGCTTTTGAGCTCAACATTCCTCCTTTCCTTGGCCTACACCTAGTGTTCAACGTGGATCTCCTTCGTCCTTATTTACCACCATTATTGGACACCTCAGACGTAGAAGAGAAGCTGACACCAAAAAATATCAACCCCAACTACATACAATAGGCCTCTAACAATAATATTGTGGACACACATATCAAGGTCACTCGACAACAAATGATCCAGCTTTATCGAGTCGTCAAAGCAGGGCAGCTGCTGCACCAAGGCAAGTGGCTCACCCGGGGCCAAATTCAGCAGAAATTTCCTTATCTGATGGGGAAACTCAAAGAAATGGAGACCATTTCTTACTAAGGAGGGAGGATTGATCCAGGTGGATATCGGTGGCCACCCACCTCTTCCAACTGGCTCAATAGTTTTCTGACAATTTTGGCAATTTACTATTTTTAGCAGTTTTAACTTTCGGGGCCATTTTGAGGGTATAAATGAAGGATTTTTGAGATAGAGCTTCTCAATGATATCCAAATTCATTATGGATTCCCCAAAATTAATCTCCTCGACGATACCTTTCCAACAGGCTCTCATACGCCTAAAACGGAGATCGTATGCAAAAGTTACAACTCCAAGAAGTTGATGTATATGACTTTTGGTGCTTCATCTCCTAGGGTTAAGTTTTTGGATGTCTAAGGTTTTGGGAATTCATGATTATTGTAAAAAGGCCTTCATAGCCTCATTGTAATGATCTTCTTGCGAATGAGCTCAACTATCACATCTCTTCTCAGAGATAAGCCGCCACCATTCCAACAAGCTTGTTTCCGTTGCATTTTACAGTTTCAACTTATTTCCTTATTGAATAGAAAACCAGTTTTACTGTATCTCTGTTATTTTATGTTAAACACCTGTTAATAATCTGTAGTCATTTCATTCTTCTCATAAAATACGGATCAATGGTATCAGAGCAGTCTTATCCTTGTCGTCTTAATGCATGTCCCCAACGAGGTCAGAGTACAAAGAGTTGGGTCTTGAGCTTGTTTCTCTTAAGGACAAAAGCTCTTGCACACCCAAGCGACCTCTCATGGTAGGATAAATGAAAGATGATGGGACATGAGATCCTTTCAAACTGTTGATTGAGGAAGACCTCACTCAACAAAGGAACGAGATGATGGATAGTTTAGCGCAAATCCTTCGACGACTACCAACAGGGGACACATCTTCTTCGAGTGGAGGTGCCACCCCCTTCAAGGTACAAATAAAATTCGATATTCCTATATTTGAAGGTCAGATAGACACAGATGCTATAGACAAGTGGTTGAATCTACTAGAAGGGTATTGTTCTGTACATAACTTTTCAAATAGAGAAAATATCACTTTTGCGCTCCTAAAAGCTGTTCTCCATGTCATAGATTGGTGGGAAAAATTCTGTGAGAAAAAGGAAACAGAGGAACCCTCATTATTTATAGTCACGACCACCTGGGATTCCTTCAGGGATTCAATTAAGGAACAATAATACCCTTACAGAATTTATGACGACTTGTATACCAAATGGACCACACTGCGACAAAAAAGAGACCAAGCAGTGCCAGATTTCACGAATATCTTTCATACCTTGCGCACCAAGATGGGTATCAAAGATTCAGAGAGACATTTGGTGCTCAAGTATCGCAACACTTTGCATAGATACATCCAGACCGAAATGGAATTTTTGGACATCTCATCCTTGGGCACAGCCTACTGATATGTCGTCAAAATAGAGCAGAAGCTCAAACAAAAGACGCGGCAATTTGGGCCTTGTGAACCCCTCACAACAAAATCCATGAAAGGGTGGCCCCAACCCACAGAGCAAAGGATAGAGAAAATATGGATAGAATCAGGACAACCAGTCCAAGATGCAAGCAAAGAAGGACACTAAAAGACAAAGAAAGACATCGGGAAGTGGTGTGACTTCCATAAGAGCCCTTGTCATAACACTACTAACTGTCGCTCAAAGTAGTTGCTGGTGGCCGAAGTGAAATCCTCTGAATCAGATGTTTATTCAGACTCTGAGCCAGAAAAAAAAAGGGGAAGATGAATCATTGACGTGGAACCCATTGCCACCATTGCTACCACTAAGCTCTAGCCTGGTGAGCCAGACGAGCCAAAAGAAGGAGAACGCCTCTTCCATTCACAGATGTGGGTAAAAGGCACCCCGTTGCACTTCATTTTGGATAGCGGTAGCTAAAACAACCTCATATTAGCAGAGGTCATCAAGTGGTTGGCCCTACCGACAACACCGCACCCACAACCCTACACCATTGGATGGCTCCGCCAAGGAAGTGATTTCCGCGTCATCTAACTGTGTCGACTGTTGTACGACATTAATCCCTTCAAAGACGAGGTATTGTGTGATGTTGCTCCTCTTGAAGTTTGTGATATTATTTTGGGCCAACCTTAATTATGGAAACATCATGTTGTATATGAGTCTAGGCCTCGTAGTGTTATTATTACTTTGAACAGGAAATTGTATAGGATACCGGAGGCAGTCCCACCTAGTGTTATTTCCTTGATCTCTACTAAGCAATGCAGGAAGGTCATCTCTCAGATGGGGAAGTTTGTCTTCTTCGTGATTCGCTCTCAGAATAAGCAAAAGATCATAGCCACATCCATGGTCTCTATGGCTGAACTCTCTACACAATAGAAACAAGTAGATAAGGTCGTGGAAGAACACTCATATATCTTCTCCTCACCTATCGAGGTACCTTTTCACTGCCAGGTCAAGCACCCCATCGATGTGACCCCCGGTGCACTACTACCCAATGGGTGAGTCTATCGTCACTCTCTATTAGAAAATGAGGAGATCAAGCAATAGATCCAAGAACTTCTCCACAAGGGGCACATCCGTCCCATCTCATCACCTTGTGGGAGCCCAATCGTGCTGGTACAAAAGAAAGATGGAACCTGGCGACTCTACATTGATTACCAGGCTCTGAATAAAATCACAGTCAGAAATCGGTACCTGATTCCCCGAATCAAAAACCTACTTGATCAACTCACGGGGGCTAGATACTTCAGTAAGATTGATCTAAAGTCTGGCTACCACCAGGTCTCAATAGAATAAACATATGTATGGAAAACTGCCTTCAAGTCAAAGGAAGGCCTTAATGAATGGTTGGTCATGCCCTTTGGTTTGACAAATCCTCCAACCACTTTCATGAGGCTGATGGATGATATCTTGCGACCATTCACCAATACTTTTATAGTGGTGTATTTGGATGACACTCTCATTTACAACATGACTTGGGCCGAACACTTGCAACATATTCAACAGGTTCTGCACACCCTGCGGTAGCACAAGCTATATGCCAACTTGGAAAAATGCTCCTTCGGCATGGATAGGGTCTATTACCTAGGCTACATAATTGATCAGCATGGCGTACATGTGGATCCAGCCAAGATCCAATTCATTCGTGACTGGCCAGCCCCAACCACATTCATTGAGCTTCAGAGCTTCTTGGGCCTTGCCAATTTCTACCACAGGTTCGTGTTGGGATTCTCCCATATTGCATGGGCCCTTAGCCAGATAACCATGGGTGGTGGTAAGGCGAAATTTGTGTGGGGTCGGTCCCAACAACAAGCGTTTGATGATTTGAAGCAGCGCTTGTGCTTAGATCCAGTACTTTCACTACCAGACCTGCAACAACTCTTTGAGATCGAGATAGATGCTTTAGACTCTGCGGTGGGCACCGTTCTCACTCAGCATGGCCACCCCGTGGCCTATCATAGTGAGACACTATCAGATGTTGTCTGTAAGTACCCTAATTATGACAAATAAATGTACTCCATTGTGAAATCATGCCGCCAATGGAGACATTACATTCTTGGGAAGGAGACAGTCATCCACATTGATCATAAGCCACTGCAGTTCATGCAGACACAAGGAAAATTGCAGAATGATCGCCATCAAAAGTGGTCCACATGCTTGCAACAATTATAGCTCAACATCAAGTATAAAATAGGAAGCACCAATCACGTCGTTGTATGCCTCAACAGACCTCCATTCATGACACTCACCATGGTGCTAGACTCCTGCGGCCATGAGACCTCTGGATGGCCCAAACTCTATGAGACAGACCGAGACTTTGCCACCACCTACGAAATGTTGGGTGCAAACGAAGTTGTCCATAATTTTCATCTTCAATATGGGTTGTTGTGTCGTTTGAGCCATATCTTTGTTCCATCAAGCGAGCAAGAGAAGCTGAGCTAGGAATCCCACTACAGTCGGGTGGCAGGACACTTCGTCGTCGAAAAAATAGTGGCGATGTTACAGAAACCTTTCTACTGGCCGAAACTTCGACAAGAAGTTAGCAAGTATATCAAGTCTTGCATTGCCTGCGCTATTTCAAAACCGACCACTAAGAAACAGGGCCTGTACACCCCTCTTCCTACTCCTGACAGGCCATGGGAATCCATCTCAATGGACTACATGTCGGGCCTCCCATCCACTGAGCAGGGAAATGACTATGTTTTTGTGGTTGTTGATCGCTTTTCTAAGATGGCGATTCTGGTTGCCTGGAAGAAGAACATCAGAACAGAGGCCACTACCAAGCTCTTCTTTGAACGAATCTGGGTACATTTTGGAATCCCACAAACCATTGTCTCATATTGGGATAGTTGATTTCTCAACACATTCTAGTCAAGCCTCTATTCACTACTTTACACCAAGCTCACTAAATCCACGACCTTCCACCCCAAGACAGATGGCCAAACCAAGGTCGTCAATCGAATGATTGTGCATATCCTTTGCATGTATAATTCAAAGAACCCTCGCACATGGAATGAGAGCCTTCCCTATGTCCAACATAGCTACAACCGAGTCCTGCATAGCTCAACAGGCTACAACGCCTTTCAGGTGGGGTTGGGTTTCCAACCATTAGGTCCCATAGATGTTGCACTTCCCCTTGCGGTCACCTCGACCAACTCATATCCTACCCCAACTGAAGATGAAAAATCCACTCGATTCATTGAGCGGATCCAACACATTCGCCAACAGGTTCAGGATATCCTACAGAAGTCCAATGACAAGTACAAGCAGCGCCATGATCAACATCGGGTGCCACATAAGTTTCAGGTGGGTGACAAAGTTTGGTTGCACTTGCAGAAAGAATGTCTTATAGGATCCCATCGGAAGCTCCGCCCACTCCATTATGGGCCATACACCATCACCAAGTCCATGGGGGATAATTCTTTTGAGCTCAACATTCCTCCTTTCTTTGGCCTGCACCCATTGTTCAACGTGGATCTCCTTCGCCCTTATTTCCCACCCTTATTAGACACCTCACACGTACCAGAGTAGTTGACACCAAGAGATCTCAACCCCAACTGCATACAATAGGCCTCCATAGATAATATTGTGGACACATAGATCAAGGGCACTCGACAACAAAGGATCCAGCTTTATCGAGTCGTCAAAGCAGGGCAGCTCCTGCACCAAGGCAAGTGGCTCACCCGGGGCCAAATTCAGTAGAAATTTCCTCATCGGATGGGGGAAATCAATGCAAGGGAGACAATTTCTTCCTAAGGAGGGAGGATTGGTCCAGGTGGATATTAGTGGCCACCCACCTCTTCCAACTGGCTCAAAACAATTTTCTGACAATTTTGGCAATTTACTATTTTTAGCAGTTTTATGTTTTGAGGCCATTTTGAGGGCCTAAATGAAGGTTTTTCAGGATTTATCTTCTTAGTGATGGTCAAAGGAATTATTGAGCCCCAAAAATTAATCTCCTCGTCGATACCTTTCTAACGGGCTATCATACGCCTAAAACGAAGATCGTATGCAAACGTTACGACCCCAGGAAGGTGATGTACTAAGTTACCCAAATGGGGCCCACATGACTTTTGGCGCTTCATCTCCTAGGGTTAGGTTTTTGGATGTCTAGGGTTTTTGGCATTCCTGTTTATTGTAAAAAGGCCTTCAAAGCCTCATTGTAATGATCTTCTTGCGAATGAGAGCAACCATCACATCTCTTCTCAGAGATAAGCCACCACCATTCCAACAAGCTTGTTTCCGCTGCATTTTACAGTTTCAACTTATTTCCTTATTGAATAGAAAACCAGTTTTATTGTATCTTTTTTATTTTTTGTTATGCACCTGTTATTAATTTGTAGTCATTTCGTTCTTCTCATAAAATCCGGATCATATTTGGTTTACTCTTTCTGTCTGTCCATAAGGTTGAGGGTGATAGGTTGTGCCAAAAAACAATTTAGTCTCAAAACCATCCATTAAGGACTTCCAAAAGATCGAAGTAAATTTTTTGTCTTTGTCAGATATAATATCCCTAGGCATGCCATGCATTCTAAATATCTCCTTCATGAATATGTTGGTGATATCTATTTCCCTTCAAGTTGGCTTTATAGGAACAAAGTGAGCAGAATTGCTTAATTTGTCCACCACTACCATGATGGCATCGTTTTGCTTGGCCAATTTTGGTAATCCAGTGATAAAATCCATGGAAATGGTTTCCCATTTCCATTCTGGAATTGGTATGGGTTGTAACAACCTTATTGGATGCTAGTGTTCTGCCTTAACTTGTTGGCATTCTAGACACTTAACTAAATAATCAGCTATGTCCTTTTTCAATCCATGCCAAAATATTTTTTTTCTAGTGGTCGTAATCATTTTCTAATAACCTGGATGACCAGTATATGGTCTCTTGTGTAGTTCGTCCATTATGGACCTCTTCAAGTCGTCACAACTTGGGATATACAATATGTTTCTGTAAGTCAGCAGACCTTCATGCAACATCTGATAGCCTTCATACTTTAGCCCTGTGGGCTCTTTCTTTAGGTATGATGTCACGGTCTTGAAGAATGCATCTGTTTCCTGTGAATTCCAGACTCTCTCCCTGACATCCATTTTACAGGTGCTCATTATTGCCAGGTGAATTGTTTTCACACTTCTTCTAAGGGCATTGACCACCCTATTTTACTTTCCTTTGATGTGTTTGATTTCAAAATCAAACTCACTAAGGAGAGCCATCCACCTAGCTTGCCTGGAATTGAGTTTTGGTTGATCAAACAGGTGCCTCAACCCACAATGGTCTGTCATAAGTACAAATCTCCTACCCAGGAGGTAATGCCTCCACATTTTTAAAGCGTGCACTATGGCAGCCAAATCTAGATCACGGGTCACATAATTGATTTCATGCTCATTCAATTTTATGGATTCGTAGCAAATTACATGCCCTTATTGCATAAGGAATCCTCTGAGTTATTCCTTCCAGACATCTATACACACAAGGAATTCATTATCAGGTTCTGTAATCTTCAGCACATGTGCATGGGTTAGAAGGTATTTCAGTTTTTGAAATATTTCTTCACATTATGATGTCCAAGTGAACTTAACCCCCTTTTTCTAAAGGTTGGTGATTAAACAACCAATCTTGGAAAATCCATTTATAAACCTTCTATAGTATCCCACTAAGCCCATAAAGGATATGATATCAGATACATCCTTTGGATTAGGCCATTCCATGATAGACCTGATCTTGTTAGGGTCTACTTCCACTCCTTCTTTAGAAATAACATGGCCTAAGTAATGGACTTGCTTCAAGAAAAAGTCACACTTGCTAAACTTAGCTTAGAGTTGATGCTCTCTTAGTACTTGAAGTACAAKTCCAAGATGTTCTTCATGCTCCTCTCTRTTCTTGGAGTASATTAAGACATCATCAATGAAAACCAATACAAATCTTTCTAGGAATTTTTTGACTACATTATTCATCAAGCACATAAAAGTGGCGGGAGCATTGGTTAATCCAAATGGTACCACCACAAATTCATAGTGACCATACCTTGTCCTGGAGGTTGTTTTGTGGATGTCTTCATCCTTGATTCAGACTTGATGGTTTCTAGGCCTTAAGTTAATCTTTGAGAAAATGGAAGCACCCCTTAATTGGTTGAACAAGTTATTGATTCTTGGTAAGGGATACTTTTTCTTTATGGTTGTCTTGTTGAGTTGTCTATAGTCTATGAAAAGTTGGAGTGTGCCATCTATCTTTTTCACAAACAAGGCTAGTGCTCCCAATGAGACACGTTGGGTCAGATGTAGACTTTTTACATCATCTCCTTTAGCTGTAGCTTGAGCTCAACTATCTATGGTGTACTCATCCTATAGGGTGTCCTAGACATTGGCACTTCTCCTGGTGCAAGTTATATCGAGAAGTCAATGTCTCTTCTCAGAGGTAGACCTGGTAACTCTTCTGGAAACACATATTTATACTCTCTTAATATGGGGTGGTCCTCTAGGGTTGGTTTTTCATCCTCAACAAATTCCAACACATGTATTACATATAGAGAACATCTCTTTCTGCAATACTTTTTCATTTGAAGGGATGATGTTTGTCTCACTGACACATGCTTCTTAAATACACACACATAGTAGAAAATTTCCATTCTTTTCTTCAGTAAAAGTTTAACCAGACTCTTTAGGAAAGAGTTAAGGTAGGGTGTCACCCTTAAGAGTTCTTTAAAAATGGTTTTTAAGTGACTCGTCCATGAGCCCAAGTAGACCAAGTGTTGTAACCCTGCTCTGATACCAATTTGTAACACACCCAACCATAAATTCCCTTTTAATGTTTGACGCATCATAATTTTGTTTTTCCTTAACCATCTTCTCTTGAATCATTTATCCGAGACGATTCATTCTCTTCCTCTTACCCATAGCTTTATAATGAATTCTACCAGACTCTATACCGACACTTGGTTTATATCTTACGAATCCCCAAAGTTCTTCGGGGGTTCATTCGTCGAGGGCCACGTGTCGCCCACATGGATTCATATCGTTTGTACCATCTCTAGGTTCCTACCTCCTGTAGGGAAGGTCCATCCATCAAACAGTCCAATGACTAGCTTAACCCTCATCTAATACACAGGCTAGCGGGGAATTCGACACTTCGACGCTTCGGCACTGAATGCCTCTTTACCATCTATGCATGAGATCTCTCAAAGTCCTAAAGTCCTGAAGTCCCATGAGCTTGCCACATGGTTCCGGCCTTTAGGCCTTTTGGTCTCTCTTCATACTACACCACAAATCCTATGGATTCTGAAGTCCCAGAATCCTAGAGTTCCATTCACTTTACCAACCACTTTGTCTAGGCGGGCTTGTACTAGGGATTGACACATGTAAGGGTAAGGGGTGACACCTATCATGTTTTAGTGGGTCTATAGGGTATGTGATATGCATGAATTTGGGTGACACGTGGAACTTCAAACTTGGGTCCACGTCACCCTAGGTGATGTCACTACAGTACATCACTCCAAACTGATCATCCTTCAAGCCCTTCGATCTCGCGGCCAAGGTTGGGCCACGTACCCCTTGGATCAATGGTCTCTACTACTTCGTAACTTCCACATTCATGGGTTTCATGCTATAGAATTCTCCTTTCTACTGAAGTAGTCAACGTCGAATTGACCATGGGGTAGATCCAACGATCGGGGAGGGATCCAACATGCCCTCAAATCAACGGTTCTCATCACTTCATTCTTTCAGCCTTTGGGGATTTTTCCATGTAATCTCCAATTTTCTCCGGGAGTAGGTCAACGTTGGGCTGACCAAATCCTAGATCTGACAGTGAGGAAAATTCCCAAAGCATCCTCAAATCGACGGCTCCCGTTACTTCGGGCTTTGGAGCTTATCGACACACCACACCTCAAATTCCCCGGAGTGCCCAGTCTCCGAACTAAAGGATCTAGCGCCACACGTCCCTTGTATATCTACGGTTGAGAGGGATCCCAAAGGATACGAGGATCGACGATCCTCATTAATTCGTAAATTCGGCCTTCGGGGGTTTTGAAGTTTCAACGCCCCTCTCGTACCGAAGTGGTCAACGTCGGGCCAACCTTGGTATAGATCTGACGGTCTGGGGGTTTCCACATAACTTAAAAGATCTATGGCTCGTGACTTCCACTCCAGGGTCCCTTGGGTCCCATTGTTGGGCCACTCCTGAAGGAACATATATCGTCCCAAAACACTTCGGTAAGTATACATGGCATATGCCTCATGCCACCACTATCTCCTTTCCATGCCACAGGGTCTCCACACCTGACAACGTCATCAGTCGACACTTGGGTCCCCACATGTTATTCTACCTGATACACGCATCCCCACGATCAAACGGTAAAGAGGGATCTCGACGGGTCCTTAGATACACGGTCCACATTACTTCGCAAATTCGACCTTCGGGAGTTTTTGACGTTACAACATCCTTGTTTTCCTGAAGTGGTTAATGTTGGGCTGACTTCGTCGTAGATCTGACGGCTAGGAGATAACCCGAAGGATCCCTAGATAAATGGTCCTGGTCACTTCGTGGCTCCGGACTTCGGGGGTTTTGGCTTCACTACCACTCCATTTTCCCGAGGCGAGAGTTCGTCGAAGTACCATGTGCGAATCCCTTCTCCGGAATGATTGGATGGTAGGCAGGGCTCCTAACGATCTCCCCCAAATCTACGGCTCTCCTTCACTTCGTAACTTCGACGTTCGAGGAGTTTGATGCTATAGAATCTCCTTTCTCCCGAAGTGGAACTTCGACGAAGTACCATATATGAAACCTTCCGCTAGACGATCGGTTGGTCGAGAAGGGGCCCCAACGAACTCCCCAGATCAACGACTGACAACCTTTCATGACTCCAACATTCAGGTATTTTTGATAGTTATGAGGTTTGGCATCCTAGGGTTTCGAGCTCCCGAAGCTCCGAAGCCATCAAGAGCTAGCTCCTTTTGGACTTAGCGCAAGGTTCCTAGACCCTGGTCATATGGACCCTCTAATGAATCTCAGGCTATAAGATCTACTCTTAGCCGAGATTTGGTTAAGGTCGTGGGCGCGATCCTAATGTCTCTTAGGCTACTGGTTTGAAGGAAGTGCCTTGCTAGTTCACAGAACTTTAAGTTATGAAATAGGGCGGGGTAATCTCGTGGAATTACCGAGACGATAGCAGTGCCAAGAGGCTTCCTCTGACTCTGGAACTGTGAGGTAACTCCCTGGGGAAAACACCTTCGAGGGTTAAACTGGAGCATATGGAAAATTAAGTTGAAGCATAAGTCCTCAAGGAGATAAATACATACACATCGCTTGATCAGTAAATACAGAGGCCAATATTAAATGTATACATGCATGCATTCATTCATTATTCCATTTCAAAGCACAAAACATGAAAACACTTCCCTACTGTAACAGACCCAGGTAGGCCTGGTGTTGCAACCATGGCTTTGATACCACTCTGTAGCATGCTCGCTTCTAAACCCAACAATTTTTTTTCGATGCCCATTTAAACTAAATGCACACAACAAGATAAAAACATCCATGCATCTAACAACATTATTTAAGACATGACTACAACTAGATTGTCATTCAAAAAGCATGTTATAATTGCTCAAAAATCTAAGTAAACACACACCATATAAATCCCATAAATAAAAACAAAGAAACACATATAAAAACACTTATCTTTATCAACAAATGTACAACTAGCTGCAGAGGACGAATGTTCCTCCCAACCGTGGGTTTATTGCTCCAAATATTAGCATCAAATCACCCCCGAGCTAGGCTATCAATCCATAATAAAATATTGTCTCTCTTTTGTCCACTCACAACCCATTACAATCCCACAACAAGTCGGTTTTCCTATAGCTATCCCAATCCACTAGCTCTCTTCCCATCAACATGCACAACCCAATGATTGGGATCTCTCTTCTCTACACATAGTCCCTCGGGCCTTCCCATTTCCCTCCAGGGCTCCAACATAGGTTGGTTGGGAATCCCTCTTACTAGGAACTGTAGGGATGCTAGTTTCCACAGAAAAACTCATAGCTACAAGTGCACCGCTCTAGGTTAATTTCCTACACAAGAATTTCATTCTACATGTCTAATACCCTGCTTCTTCATACATTTGCAGCTCCAACAAGCTGCCTACAAACCCCACTAATGTTGTTTTCAAGCTCCAACACCCCCTCCTCTCTTTTTGATCCAAAAACTAATTGTAAAAATTGCCTACACTACCCATTTGAATTTCCCTTTTACCCATGCATGTTAACTCTCACATTCCCAAATGTTGATTGCACTCAACCCCCATGCTCTCATTAACTATGTGAAGTGACTTTTCAGAGCCACCCACTTACATATGTTTAATGATTGGGGATTTGATACACTCAAAAGGAAATTATAAGGTTTATATAGTATAATAACTTTAGAAAGTGGGTTGGAATTAATACACATGAATATTTTCCTTTTCGACCCCCTTTTCAACCTTCCCCTCTCTTGTGGAAACTTCGTCCCTATCTAACCAATATTATATTTATTTTTTATTATTTCGATATAAAATGTTTAAATATTACATCACTTGACCCATGTCCATATGTTTTATTTACATTATACATTACTAAAACAATAGAAATGTTATGAATGTCTCCAATAAAAAAACAAAAAAAAATAGTGGAGAATTTCATCAACATTAAGTCATCATGCCATTTAAATCAAATCAATGATCCAAACAATCTGAATGGTTATCTAACAAATGTGATGGACCTAAACTACAAAATTTGGAATTGCAGCTAAATTAACGCATTAAATCTCAACCTTTCATAAAATAATAAATAATATTAATTTTTTCCCACACCATATGTTATTAAAAACATATTTAATCCAACACTTTTCAATAAAGAAACACCTACCAATAAATTTTAATTAATTCTTTAATTTTTATGTATCCTTATTATAGGACACACATTTGTTTATGGAGTCTGAACCGTCTCATGCCCACTACCTATGTAACATGGGCGAACACAAAAACAAAGCCCTCGCAGATATGTGGGGTGATATTCAGGAAACGAACTGGTGGAATGGGTTATTAGATCCCATGAATCCAGTTTTGAAAGCTGAAATCCTCAGATATGGTGATTTTGCACAGTTATGCTATGACGCATTCGACGACAAACTTTGCATGAATGATTATGGTGGGTGTAAGTATAGCCCTGATAAACTACTTGATAATAATCTCGGGGTTTATTATGGCTATCAGGTCACCAAGTATTTGTATGCAGAGATTGATATTAGATTGGAGAGGTCCATAAATCCATCTATTTGGATTGGATTTATAGCAGTCTGCACAGATGCTCAAGAGATACAGAGACTGGGTAGGCAGGGTATTTTATTAGCGTGGAGAGGAACCCAAACCCGCCGGGAGTGGATACAAAATATTACAGAGTTTTTAGTTACTGCCCGATTCTCAAGTACTGCTCGTGTCAAGGATCAGAGCGTCCGGGTAGAGAAGGGGTTTGAAAATTGTTATATAGCTTTAGGCCAGGGTTCAAGATGTGCCAGAGACTGTTAGGTTTTCATTATGTTTAGTTTTTTAGTATGCTTTATTTATTTATTTATTTTTTAAGTAAAAAGGGTAGTACCTGCTATATTAAGTTAACAGAGAAACATTGACAAAAATACACAGAGATATAGTTGTCCCGACCTACCAAAAATGTTGTCGTTTTACCGGAAACCAGCATAGTTTGGAGTGAAATGAGTCTAGGAAGATAAGCTAAAAACTGTTTTGCCCTACGTCCTGCCCGAAGGAAACCAGGACAGATGGCCATAGTTCAAGTTAGCATTGAGCAATAACATGATGAAAAAAACAAACTAGCATAGGAGAACTCAGATACCCGGTGACCTGTCGCCATTGCCTTTCTGACACGTGGATTTGGCTAGGATGGCAAACGACTGCACGCACATTGGACATTTCCGCTTTGCTGGAGCATTGGAGCACGTGTCAAGGAGCAAGTCTAGACGCTGTCCCATGAGGAGGGCTCTGTGCTCCTGGTCTGCCATGTGGCCTCAGAGTTCGAACACTAGAGCCAGATGCTTTGCACGGAGGAGTGGACCATGCAAATCATTGTTTACTGCCTCGTCGAAGGTTTCATTCCCCACTTCCACGTTCATCCCTGCTCTGGCCTCATTCACGTTCATTCCTGCTCTAGCCGCGTCCACATTCATCCATGCTCTGGTCTCATCCACATTCATCTCTGCGCAGGCATTGTCCCGAGCCTCGTCCTCGCTCGTTGCCTTCTCAGCATGGCTGGTGGGGTTGTAGTCACCTGTCCACGGTATCTCTTCGACAAAACAAATTGGGAATTCTTCTGCAGGCTCTCCCTTCAGACCGCTTCCAGCCTCTATTTCAGGTACCGTGGCTTGGGGTTCCAGGGTGGTCGCGAAATCCTCCAGGTACGGCGTTTCTTCGACATAACAGGTTGGAAACTCATCCGCAGCGCCTCCCTTCAGACAAATTCTAGGCTCAATTGCAAGGGTGTGCGTGCTCCACTCTATCCCAGGCTCAACTATAATGGCATGGAGTGTCGATCGGTCGGCTCGGGTTCTCTGCCGGAGGATGGAAGTCGCCATTGACAGAGCGCGCTCAAGGTTCTGCCTTCATTGCCTCTGCTCTTTGTGGGTGTACCAGGCCGAGCCTCGACGAGCCCTGCCTCGCTTCCTTGTCATTGCGGATGAGGGGTGAATGGAGATACAGATAAAACTGCACCAGAGCTCCCAACCGACGGGGAGGTCCAAAACGAGAATGAAACAGCTCTGTCCAGGCTCTCCAACTTTCGAATTTCCAAATGACGGCATCACATGGCTACCTATTAACTCTGTCATATGGAATGCTGGCTATGCTAGTGCGTTCGTGCGAGGGAGAAGTCCCACCTCCGTATAGCGGCTGTAATGGCCGGCTACCATCTTAAATGTTGAAGGGATGGGGAGCGGCCTACAGCATTTAAGCTGTGGCTTGATGCTGAGCCATGTGGCAAGGCGTCGCCACGTGTCACCCCATCCGAGAAATATGCTTTATTTTTTACTGTGATTTAATTTTTTAATTTGTTTACTATGTTTTGTTTTTTTTTACTACCTTTAGATTTTTTTTTTTATTTACATTTTTTTCATAAATACTATCCAAATTCTACCATGTATTTGTTCAACAGCCTTTCACTAATGCATGATGCACGGCCACAACCAAACGCCCCTCCAATCACTCGCTCCCTGTGATAGCCTATTCAGCGTTGATCAGCCACATGTTATGTTGTTGCGCTAGTCACGTACATACTCTTAAAATTTAGTTAGTTCCTTATACTTCCATGGGACGCCCAACAATTTCTATTAAGTAGTTATATAAATACATTATAGTGAAAACGGAATCTTCTATATTTTTAATTTTTTTTTCATAATTTGAATGATTTTGTAACATAATTTATTTTCATAATTTGAATGATTTAATAATTTTTTATACATTCTATCAAAAGGAATCTTCTACTTCTAATTTTGTGGACTTGTATGATTTCAGGCAGACCAATTAAACTACTCCATCAAATTTTGAATGATTTTGTAACATAATTTATTTTCATAATTTAATCATTTTTTATACAGTCTAATCAAAAGGAATCAGAACCATTAAACTACTCCATCCAAAAATCCAAATAACGTGTATTACAAGCATGGAATAAAAAATAAAAACAAGATCTTTATAGTAAGAACCCATAAATGATCTCTCTATAGTTTACAGCTATTCAAATCTCTTGGCTATCTAGTTCTGGCTGTGGCTATCTAGTTCTTATCTCGTTCTTATCTCGAATATCAGGTGTGCCACCTGTGGGTTAGCTGTAATTACAAGTTATATATGGTTTCGTTTCCTATCCACACTCTTCCTCCTTAACGCTCTTCTTCCATATGCTCTTGTGTGTCTGAAGCCTGTCACGAGTCAATTGAGCCCAATGGATCTTGGATGTTTGTTTTGGTATTCTGTGCTGCTGGGAAGCACTGTTATCATATTCTTGGTTTTCGATGTGTGGAGGAGGAAGACGTACTGCAGGCTTCCTCCCGGTCCTCCGGGATGGCCTATTCTAGGAAATCTGTTGCAGCTGGGTAACAAGCCCAACGAATCATTCTTCCAACTTGCTGCAAAATACGGGCCGCTCATGACGGTCTCTCTCGGAATGAAAACCAC
>ML780418.1:580671-591688 GCA_009831015.1 Picea engelmannii | reverse complement strand
CTCATTCTATCCCTTTTTATATCTATCACTCTGTTAGTAACATTTCTTGTCCTGGGCACAAGAGCATATAGGTCTGCAAGTTGCATGAGAAGCGCCCGAGCACAATGCGGAAAAATCCCGTTTTAGGCTTCCAAGCAAGTGAGTGGGCGAGATTATAGTGTCGACGGTCCATATTCATCCATATTAGCAGATCGACGGTCGGCGGAAAATCGTGGTTAGCGAAGTTGCGCCGAGATTAGCGCGATGGATAGCACCCATATTGCATGCGGGAAAAGATAACAGCCGTCCACCCAAAAGACGCGTGGCACGAGATCTAGTCACGTCGGTTTTTCAGCAGTCACGAGTTCAAAGGGTGAGGGTTCTATGTCGTTCTACATCTCAAAACCCCGAACCTCGAAGCACCAAAAGTGCCCAAAGTCGGGCCTGCAGTATCGAGGAGCAGTCTCAGCCGTCCATCTAAAGGGGACACCTGGTGCGCGATTAGGCTCCCCGCCTTTTCACCCATCGCGATTTCAAAGCGCAAGGAGTAGCTCCCTCATATTCCCGATGCGCGAAGGGACAAGAGCGTCCAGGACCCAGGCCCACAGCATCGTCGAGTGAGTTTAGGACTGTCATATCTGAGAAGGATGCGTGGCACCCAATTAAGCCATATCGGCATTTCGCTCATCATGACTATGATAAGCAAGGATCATCCCCGTCATATTCGCGAACGCCGAAAGCGCCTTCGAGAATAAACGTAGGGTCACAGCCCGTGGTAACTTGGGAAAGAAAAAGAACTGTGCAAAAGGGGCCAAAGACGTCGGGTCTAGTCGCCGAAAGGTTCATCGCAATCTCCATGCGCCATCTGATTCGACCTCAATCCTGGTTTTTTCTTGGAGTAAATGAAGGTGAGAAGGGGTGGTTGAAACCTCTCCTCATGCATTAAGTATAAGGTATGGAGGGTCTAGAAAGTGGTCTGCTCGAGAGGGTCCTGTGTACCCTTTTTTCCAAAGAAGCCATGCCGAGTGTTCGACTAGCAAGAGGAGGTCTGCACACGCTAACTCGGCATTTACTGGCTCAACTACTCCCCTTGCAGGAGCCATGTGCATTTAAGGTGGCGTCTGACAAAGAATACCCGTCCGAATTTGGCTGAAGGGACACCAAGCCTTGGATGACTGAGGACACCTCTGTTAGGCGATTTTTCTGAGTATATAGACTCAGTCTTTGTATTTTTGTAATCTATCGATGGTAGAGTGAAGCTCCCGACTGTAAAGTTTTAACAAACACTCTAGTTCTCTGGTTATGCATCGGTATGTAAGATTTCTTGTTTAATGACAGATAGTCTTCTCACCCCATCTAGATTTCATCTCATACTGAGAGAGTTCGTGATCGAATGACTCACGCAAATTATTGCAATTATGTTATGATAAAGGATTTATTGTTGCATTGTTGTATTCTCCGGTTTTCTGCGTTTGAATGTAAGATGATCTTGCATTTAGATGTTTTCTCCTACAGTCTGTTAGAAACCTGATGTTTATGACAGACCCTTGCAGTTCTCTCATACAAGTCTTCCCCCTACTCACCCTTACTACAACTCACTGTCTGAAGTTTATCTAAGACCTCATTTGCCCATGCATGCCTGGCCTAGTTTCGGAGTTAGAACAATATTGTTTTGAGTTAACTTCCATTTGATCACCCCTTTCATAAACAAATCGTGACATAAACTGATGGGCGTCGGGCTCTGCTCCTTTTGCAATCCAGGAGTGACTTCTGACGCTAACATTTCTGGCGCCGTTGCCGGGGATGAAGTTGAAGATTTTCCTCGGGATTGAACGACATTGAGCCTCTGATTTTGAAGGTGCATAAGGTATCAGAGCCTTTGAAGATTGCTACTATGCACTTGGCAACTCCATTGTGATGACTCCACTGTGGCGAACCTGCTGTATTAATTGTGGTTTTCAGAGGCAGACACACGCGGTCTCATCCACAACTGCCGCTAGCTACACCTGAAATTGATCCAGAGGTGGTTCTTAGAAAAGGAAATGCCTCTGAAGAAGAAACTTCCACTGCCGAACCAGGTTTTCCGCCATCTCCTTTTGTAGGAACTCCATTTTCTCCTCCTCAGTTTCTTAATAGACCTCTTTCGGAGGTTTCCCGTTTCCTGAATTTCGGGAGTGTTCCTGCTGAGTTTTCCCCTCCTAGTCTGGGATTGGAGGGAGAAATCCTTGTCACTCCCCTCTCCTCTGAAGCTGTACCTTGGTGTAGACCCAGGACCATAGAAGATTTTCCCACTCCTATCTTTACCACTCCTCCTCTTGTTACTGTTACCACTCCTGCACAAAGAGGAGCACCTGCTGACTTAAGCTCGTTAGCCTTCTCCTTAAATCCCCTTCTGTTTCCCATTCCACTTCGAGACTCATTCCCAGTAGCCCCTTCGTGAACTCCTTCTCCTCCAAGTTCTCCTCCACCTAATATTCCTATGGTTGGCGCTAATTCCCCTCTAAATAGAATGGACTCCATAGTCGCTGCCAGATATGCTCCCTTAATCCTACCCCATCCTATGAATCTTCTCCCTGCTGGAGACTACTTGAAGTATATGCCCAAGTTCGCTGGGGAAGGGGACATAACTGCGGAAGAGCACCTGGCTACTTTCTACAGTTATGCGACAACCTGAATATTGAAAATGAAGATGCCTGGATGAGAGTCTTCGTCCAGAGCATGGATGGCGAGGTGAGGAAATGGTTTAGAGGATTGGCCCTCGGATCTATTGCTGGGATCGAAGCCCTGGATAGTGCTTTCCTGAGGCAGTGGGGAGATAGGAAGGATTTCATGTATTACATGACAGAGTTTGGATATTTGAAGAAGATGGAAGGAGAATCTGTCTCTGACTTCTCCAAAAGATTCAATAAGATGTACAATAAAATTCCTGTTGAGATAAAGCCCTCAGAAGCCTCGGCCAAGATTTCTTATGCTAGTGCGTTTGGCCTCGATTTCTGTCTTTTATTGAGAGAAAGAAGAGCCACCTCCTTAGCTCAAATGCAAGATGCGGCCATAGAAGTGGAATCAAATGTATTAGCAGCTGATAGACTGAGGAACAAGGCCGATGCAGACAAGAGAAAGGGAAGATCTAAAGCCTCAACTTCTGGTCCATCGGTGCCTCACCCTCAAGTGGATGAATTGACCAAGATGGTGAAGTCTCTGTCTGCAGAGATAGAGAGAATTAAGGTGGAGGGGAGGGAAGCATACAAGGGCCCTCAAAACGATGAAAACAAAGGAGGTTTCAGGAGGCCAAACAATATTACTTCCCCGACTGTGCAAAGAGAAAGGGGAAGAGACAGAGAAGACCAGAAAATTCAGGCCCCTTTTCAAAAAACTTTTATGGCCAAGGAAGAAGAAGGGGAAACAGATGAGCTTGATCCTGAAATCCATTTATTCAGAGACACTCCTCCTTTTCCTCATCTCACTCAATCAACATATGAGGAGTCTCTCATGGACAGTCAACTAAATGAACTGAGCAAGGAAAACAAGGCTAGTGGTAGCCAAGGTAGGTATGATCTGAGGTCTAAGAAAAAGACAGTAGCACCTGATGTTCCTGAGCAGTCCACTAGAACAGAGAAACCTGCTAATGAAGTAGCGGACAGTCACAGAGGTAAGAATCCCTGACCTCTCTCTCCCATAGTCCAGAGTCATGTTCCCGAAATACGAGAAATTCCGAAGCTTACATCTTCTTTTAATTTTGAGCATGAAATTCAAAAGATCAAAATTCCTGTGCCCCTAACCGAATTGATTAAACATGAAGGGTTCAAGAAACGCTTCTCTGAGATTTTACAGTCTGAGGTCTCATGCCTTCCCACAGACTCCATCAATTTGCAAGATGAAAAACCTGCAGTTATTCTAGGTCCTATGGTAGAAGATAGGAATGACTCATCCCCCCCCTTATACACTTCCTTGAATATACATGACAAGGTGTTGCATAACTGCTTGATGGATTCAGGGGCTTCTCACAACCTCATGCCCAAAACTGTCATGGAAGAATTAGGGCTAGAAGTCACCCGAGCCTATCATGACCTCTATTCCTTTGACTCTAGGAAAGTTCAATGTCTAGGAGTTATCAAAGATCTGGTCGTGACCTTGTTTCAGTTGCCCATGAAAAGTGTGGTCATGGATATTGTAGTGGCTGATGTCCCCCCCAAGTTCGGTATGTTGTTGTCAAGATCTTGGATAAAAATACTTGGGGGAACTTTGCATATGGACCTCACATATGCTACTATCCTAGTATTTGGAGGAGAACATAGGAGGCTATATAGGGAAGCCCAGTTGGCCTATATAATCAGTGATGAAGCCAATCCCACCAACCATCCCATTTTTACCCTGGACACCGATTTAGGTTCCAGTTTACTGCAACTCACTCATGCTCCCGAGCCCCCTCTTAAACTCAGAAAGCAGCCCACCGCTCCTCATGAATTTACTCCCTCCATCACCCTCGTCTGGAAAATGTTTTTTGATGGAGCCTGCTCCAGGGAAGGCGTTGGTGCTGGGGTGTTTTTTGTGTCACCTTCTCAGGAAACCATTTCCCTGTCATATAGGCTGGAATTTGAAACCACCAACAATGTGATAGAGTACGAAGCTCTTGTTCTGGGTTGAGGGCTGCAAAAAAAATGGGAATTAAAGAGATAGCAATATTTGGAGATGCTGAGTTGATTATCTAGCAAGTCAGAAATGCCTATCGTGCTAATAATCCCCGGCTCAGAAATTACAGAAATGAGGTATGGGACCTGATTGATAGTTTCTTCTTGGCTTTCAACATTTCTTTCATTCTGAGGGGGGAAAATACTTCAGCCGATTCTTTAGCTGTCTCAACTAGTTTTCTCAAAGTTCCTCTGCCGCCTATGGTCAAATATGATGTTGAAATAAAATATAGGCCCTCTGTACTGGACAATGTCAAGCATTGGAAGGTATTCGAAGATGATCTGGAAATCGAAAAATTTCTCCAATCTGTCGATGAATTTTCTGCGTTGCACATTGATCAGGATCCTGACACGGAAGGTGACCCTCACCCTAAGGTGTTTTTGAATAAAATTGCTAACCACCAGATTATTCAGCTACCTAGCAATCACATTCTGAGGGGACTAATTCCTTTAGAAAGATTGTTCGATGGGAATGATGTGGTAGTAAAGGGGAGGGTTTCAGATGAAGATGCTGACACAACCGAGTGCAACATTGGCACAACAGAGGAGCCTAAATTTGTCAAGCTGTCAAGGAGTTTGACCACAGAATAGAGGGACGAATATACTGAGTTGCTGAGAGAATTTGCTGATGTGTTTGCATGGACGTACGAAGACCTCAAGACGTATGACACATCCGTCATTAAACACAAGATCCCACTGAAGGAAGGGGCTAAGCCATTCAGGCAGAAGCTAAGACAGATAAATCCCATGTTGCTGCCTGTCATGGAAAAAGAAGTGAAGAAGTTGTTAGAGGCCCATATCATCGTCCCCTTGAGATATTCCGAATGGGTGGCCAATTTGGTTCCGGTAAGGAAGAAAAGTGGAGAAATCAGGCTTTGTGTTGATTTCAGGAACCTGAACAGGAGCTCAAAGAAAGACAATTATCCCCTACCCAACATGGAACGCATATTGCAGAGGGTAACCAGTGCATCTAGGATTTCCATGATCGATGGTTTCTCTGGCTATAATCAGATATCGGTCATGCCTAAGGACAGAGAAAAAATGACCTTTACCACTCCTTGGGGCACATTCATGTATGCCAAAATTCCTTTTGGGTTGATGAATGCAGAAGCCACATTTCAGCGAGCCATGGACATAGCTTTTATCGGGGAGAAAGATCAGTTTGTGGTAATCTATCTGGATGACATCACAGTCTTCTTGAGGTCAGATAAAGAGCACTGTTGTCACCTGAGGAAAGTTTTCTTGAGGTGTCGAAGGTTTGGCCTTTCCATAAACCCCAAGAAATATTTGTTTGCTATGCAGGAGGGGAATCTATTAGGCCATATAGTATCAGCAGAGGGAGTGAGGATTGATCCTAGCAGAGTGGAGGCAATTCGGACCCTGTCACTTCCCAGATCTAAGAAGGAGGTTCATGCCTTTTTGGGAAAGATTAATTTTCTGAGGAGATTCGTCTCAAATTTTGTTGAGTTGGTGAAACACATCACAACCATGCTCAAGAAGGGAAATGAAGTGAAATGGACCGTTGAACCCAGGGAATATTTTGTCCAAATAAAGAGGGCATTGACTGAGGCACCTGTGCTGATCAGTCCTGACTATTCCAAAGATTTCCTAATCTTCTCTTTCACTTCTTTTGATACAGTAGCAGTGGTCTTATTGCAGAAAAACGAGGAAGGGTGAGAGAAACCCATCGCCTTCTTCAGAAAGGCATTAAGAGATGCAGAGGTCAGGTATGAAATCATGGAGAAACAAGCCTATGCCTTAGTGAAAGCTCTCAAAGATTTCAGAGTCTATGTCTTGCACTCAAAAGTGACCACATACGTTCCTTCAGCCTCTGTGAAGGACATCCTTGTACAACCCGACCTTGACGGGAAGAGGAGTAAATGGATAGCCAAGATCCTGGAATTTGACTTGGAAATAAGGCCTACCAAATTGATCAAAGGTCAAGGCTTAGCCAAGCTGTTGGCTGAAGCTAATTGCAAAGCTTTGGGGGTAGATTTCATCAATGCATGTTTAGAAAATCAGCAGAATCAGCTGTCCGACGTAGACCCTCAAACAAAACCCTTGTTGTCTCGATGTCCTTGGTATAAGGATGTCATATATTTTCTGCAAGAATTGCGACCTCCAGATGGCTTGCAAAGAAACAAAGCAAGAGATCTGAAGCTCAAGGCAGTCGGGTACTGCCTTATCGATCAAATTTTATACTGGAAAGACCCCCTGGGAGTGCTTTTAAAATGCATGGATCCATGAGAGGCCGACAGGATAATGGTCGAATTTCATAGCGGCCTATGTGGGGGGCACCATTCCTGGAAGACCACAACCCACAAAATTCTTAGGGTTGGGTACTACTGGCCCACCTTGTTCACTGATGTCCATAGAGGAGTTAGAGCCTGTATCCCATGCCAAATATTTTCAGGAAAGCAAAAGCTCAAGTCCCTGCCTTTAAAGCCTGTAGTTGTTTCGGGACCTTTCCAGCAATGGGGCCTAGATTTTATTGGAGAAATCCACCGTGCTTCCAGTGGGCAACATAGATGGATCTTGACGGCCACAGATTTCTTTACTAAGTGGATTGAAGCTATCCCCACCAGGAGTGCTTCCCATAAGGTAATCATTGGGTTCCTGGAAGACCTCATCGTAAGGTTCGACTGCCCAAGAAATATTGTTACTGATAATGCAACCTCTTTCAAGGCTGAGTCGTTAGTCAAGTTTTGTGAACAATTCGGGATCAAATTGATTCACTCCACCCCATACTATCCCCAGGGCAATGGTTTAGCAGAATCCTCCAACAAAAGCCTAATAAGGATCATCAAAAGATTACCGGAGGACAACAAAAGGGCTTGGAACTCGAAGTTGAAATTCGCTCTATGGGATGATCGGGTGACCACAAAGAGATCTATAAGCATCTCCCCTTTCCAGTTAGTTTACGGAGCAGAAGTTGTCCTCCCTTCTCAACTAGCTATTCCCGTAGAGAAATTATTCCAGGATTATCAAGAAGAGACCAATGACATGATCAAAAGGATTCATCAACTGGTAGAAGTCCAGCAAGCCAGAGAGCAGGTAATGATCATAATTCAGGACCATCAGCAGATGACCAAGCAGGTATTCGCTAAGAAGGCCAAGAAGGAGGGGTTCCATATAGGAGACCTGGTGATGAAATGGGATGCTCCTAAGCAAGATAAGGGAAAACACGACAAATTTAAAGCCCTGTGGATCGGGCCTTTCAAAATCTCTGAGGTTTTATCAAATAACACGTACAGGTTGCAAGATTTGGAGGGTGAAGAAGTTTTCAGCAGCCCAGTAAATGGGCATTTTCTTAAAAAATGTTTTGTCTGAGCCTTCAGTGGCTCCTGTGTTTTGTAAATATTGTCCTTTTAGTTCTTTGTTTTTATTTTTATTGTTTCGGCTTAGTAAATGACTCCATATCCCAACAACAAGGCATTGGAACTGCAAATTGAGTCCTTAGAGAATCATAGGGACGACTCTATCCCCCATGGAGCCTAATGTTAGTAACATTTCTTGTCCTGGGAACAAGAGTATTCAGGTCTGCAAGTTGCACGAGAAGCGCCCGAGCACAATGCGGAAAAATCCCGTTTTAGGCTTCCAAGAAAGTGAGAAGGTGAGATTATAGTGTCGACGGTCCAGATTCATCCATATTAGCAGATCAGCGGTCGGTGGAAAATCGCGGTTAGCGAAGTTGTCCCGAGATTAGCGCGATGGATAGCGCCCATATTGCATGCGGAAAAAGATAGCAGCCATCCACCCAAAATATGCGTGGCGCGAGATCTAGTCACGTCGGCTTTTCGACAGTCGCGAGTTCAAAGGGTGAGGGTTTTATGTCATTCTACATCTCGAAACCCCGAACCCAAAAGCGCCGAAAGTGCCCAAAGTTAGGCCCGCAGTATCGAGGAGCAGTCTCAGCCATCCATTTAAAGGGGACACCTGGTGCGCGATTAGGCTCCCCACCTTTTCTCCCATCGCGATTTTGAAGTGCAAGGAGCAACTCCCTCATATCCCCGATGCATGAAGGGACGAGAGCATCCAGGACCCGGGCCCATAGCATCGCCGAGTGAGTTCAGGACCGTCAGATCTGAGAAGGACGTGTGGCACCTAATTAAGCCATCTCGATGTTTCGCTCATCACGACTATGATAAGCAAGGATCAACCCCTTCATATTTGCGAACACTGAAAGTGCCTTCGAGAATAAATGCAGGGTCACAGCCCGTGGTCACTTGGGAAAGAAAAAGAGCTGTGCAAAAGGGGCCAAAGACGTTGGGTCTAGTCGCCGAAAGGTTCATCGCGATCTCCATGCGCCATCTGATTCGACCTCGATCCTGGTTTTCGCTTGGAGTAAATGAAGGTGAGAAGTGAAACCTCTCCTCATGCATTAAGTATAAGGTATGGAGGGTCTAGCAAGCGGTCTGCTCGAGAGGGTCCTGTGTACCCTTTTTTCCAAAGAAGTCATGTCGAGTCCTCGACGAGCCAGAGGAGGTCTTCACATGCTAACTCGGCATTTACTGGCTCAGCTACTCCCCTTGCAGGAGCCATGTGCAGTTAAGGTGGTGTCTGACAAAGAATACCCGTCCGAATTTGGCTGAAGGGACAACAAGCCTTGGATGACTGAGGACACCTCTGTTAGGTGATTTTTCTGAGTATATAGACTCAGTATTTGTATTTTTGTAATCTATCGATGGTAGAGAGAAGCTCCCGATTGTAAAGTTTTAACAAACACTCTAGTTCTCTGGTTATGCATCGGTATGTAAGATTTCTTGTTTAATGACAGACAGTCTTCTCACCCCATCTAGCTTTCATCTCATACTGAGAGAGTTCGTGATCGACTGACTCGCGCAAATTATTGCAATTATGTTATGATAAAGGATTTATTGTTGCATTGTTGTATTCTCTGGTTTTCTGCGTTTGAATGTAAGATGATCTTGCATTTAGATGTTTTCTCCTACAGTCTGTTAGAAACCTGATGTTTACGACAGACCCTTGCAATTATCTCATACAAGTCTTCCCCCTACTCACCCTTACTACAAATCACTGTTTGAAGTTTATCTAAGACCTCATTTGCCCATGCATGCCTGGCCTAGTTTCGGAGTTAGAACAATATTGTTTTGAGTTAACTTCCATTCGATCACCCATTTCATAAACAAATCATGACATAAACTGATGGGCGTCGGGCTCTGCTCCTGCTACAATCCAGGAGTGACTTATGATGCTAACACACTCTCTCTCCCTACCCATCTCTCTCTCTCTACCATTCTCTCTCTCTCCCACGAATCTCTCTCTCTATCTCTATCTATCTACCCTTCTCTCTCTCCCAACACACTCTGTCTCTTTCATTCACTCTCGATCACTCTCTCCCCTTCTCTCTTTCTCCCTCTCTCTCCTCCTTCTGTGACTCTCTCCCTCCATATATTTCTCTCCCATATCCCTCTCTCTTATCTCCCCTCCTCTCTTTCTCCCTCTCTCTCCTCTCTCTGCGACTCTCTCCCTCCATCTCTCTCTACCCCTTTCTCCCTTCCTTCTTATATACCCCTATTTCTCTCTCCCTCCTTCTCTCTTCCCTCTAGCATTATTTCCATATCTCATTCTTTCCCTCTCCCTATCTACCCAACTCTCTCTCTCTCTCTCTCTCTCTAGGCCTCTCTCTCTCTCTCTCTCTCTCTCTCTCCCACTCTCTAAGATTCCCTTCTCTCTTTTCACCTCTCTCTATTTATCTCTCTCTCTCCCCCCTCAACCTTTCTTTCCCTATCTCTCCACCTTCCTCCCTCCCACCCCATCTCTCTCTCTCTCTCTATACATATATATATATATATATATATATATATATAGAGAGAGAGAGAGAGAGAGAGAGAGATCCTCCATTGCCCCCCCTCTTTCCCTTTCTATCCTTGCCTCTCTCTCCATCCCTCCCCCCCTCCCTCTATCCCCCCCTCTCTCTCTTGTTCTCTATCTCCCCTCTCTTAATACATAGAGATTGACAGAGAGGGAGAGATTGAGATAGGGGGATGGGGAGTGCGAGAGAGAGGGAGATAATGAGAGAGAGGGAGAGGGGAGAGAGAAAGAGGGGTAGGGGGAAGAGAGAGAGAGGGGGTGGAGAGAGAGAGAGAGAGGGGGGGGAGAGGGAGGGGGGAAGAGAGAGTGAGGGCGAGACATGGGTAAATGTAGGAGAGAGAGGGAGAGAAGGTGAGAGAGGGGGAGAGAGAGTGAGAGGTCCAAAGTGAGATAGAGAGAGAGATGGATGGAGTAGAGAGATAGAGGGAGGGAGGGAGAGAGAGGTAAAATGAGCGCAAGATGGTGGAAAGTAAGGTATAGAGAGAGAGGGAAACAAGGAGAAAGTGAGAGAGGTG
>ML780418.1:562092-575969 GCA_009831015.1 Picea engelmannii | reverse complement strand
ACACATTCTTGTTCCTAATAATTTTCTCACGCTTTGGGAACACGCGCATGCTATTTTTATTTCAAATTTTTTTAGGAATGTGCACACATTCTTGTACATGTGTTTATCAGGAATGCACGTGCATTATTGAGACCACTCACATGTTCTTGAGAACACTCACAGTTTCTTGGGAACATGCCTAGGTGGCTTTCTAAGTGGAGGTTTGGGGTTTTCCGAACTTGTCACATCAGGAACGCGTGCGCATTCCTAGAAATGTACATGTGTTCCTATGAGTGTGCATTCCTACTAACCCCCTTGCCACATTTTTTGGACACCAACTTCATGCACTCGCCCCCCATCATTCAAAACTATGAGAAAATACTAGACCCAATAGAGTTCGATTACTCCCTAGATTCACAGAGTTCTTCCAATGGAAAAGCCTGATCTTTCTAAAAGCTTCAAGATTAACCCAAAAAACAAAAAATAACCTCTAGCCTAACCATTAATATGGGGGATGAGTAAAACCTAGGTTCGCAAAGCGTTTTTGGATTTCCAGGTTTCTCCGCTCTCTTTCTAGGTAATGCCTAGAGAAATTACTGGACTCTGGCTGCTCCTCATCCTCGTCCACCTGAATGGGGTGCTCTTGGGATCCCAACAAACTTGCTTGCTTCTTTGTCTGGTAGTTTTGAGTGTCCTGGGAAGTCTGGGATCATTCTTGGAAATGGATTCCATACTACTCATTGCAAAATATCTCAAACTTCACTTCTAAAACCCAAATAATGTGGCGAGTGGCTCAAATTTTGGCCTACTATTGGAGAAATGCTTATGCCACGATTTATTTTGCCATCCAATAAACCTCAGCGAGACGAAATATTTTTGTGTCCCTTGTCCTTGATTGGCCCAATTTAGGGATCCACTCGTTTGCAATTTGAAGGATTTTCGCATCCTTTGTTCCCTTTCTTTTTTTCCTGACCTCCTCTTGAACATTCTCCATCTCTCTTTTTCCCCCTACTGAGCACATGTTGTAGTAACTATTTCTAGCCTCTCTTGCTGCCCTTGTTTCTCTACAATTAACCAAGGCGGTATTCTCTGAAGTCCCCCCCTCCTCTCATGTTCTAAGGCTTATAATTCCTTGAGGGGGAAACCTTATTCCCCTCCTAAAATTTGTGCCTTCCTATTTCCATGACTTGGAACGGGATACCAATTTTGCTTCTCTTAATTATGCTAGATAACCAACCAATAAAAGGGATTATAAATTCCAAGATTGTGGGTTGGCCACTTGAATTTCCACCCAAAACGTAAGGGAAATAGATTGGCCTGGGTTGTAGATTCAAATCAAAGCCCCCCCACCCACAAACCTAGCCGAGTCTATGACTATAACCATGAAAAATAAAAGATGAAATTACGATGATTTGGGAATGAATAACCATCGTCCTCTTATATCCAGGCATCCTTTCTTGTAGAGGAATGATCCTGACCCTTTTCCACTTTTGGCTATTATTACCCCAATTGTACCAGATCACTTGGGACTTGGGATTATAAAAAATGTTCATTATTAGATCAGCTGGGATAAGGTATCTCTTCCTCGTCCTTCTACCACCCATATGAAACATAACCTCCTATAGTTCGTGCTACCAATTTTCCTTTGGATCAACCACTATCTTCCAATAATAACTGAAAGTAGATCGCATTGCTCCACCTTCCTCTGAAACGACTTTTGTCTAGCTTCCTAAAGGATCCTATTTCCTCATAAAGACATATGGGCCTCTCAGAACCACACTATTTGTACTCTTGGCTCCCCACCTATTCTCACATGTGGAGGAGGTTTGTCATTCTGGTTGAAATATGTTAATTTGTTTATGAATTATCTCTCCTTCACTTACGTCCATAACCCTTGGGATTCGATGTGGGGATGGCCCAACACCACATTGGTGAGAAAATATTCCACCAAATTGGTCTAATGTCGAACGTGACTAAAAATTATCGATGATTTGCCTCAGATGGCAAGGGCCACCTCTGAGAGTCCTACTGAGAAACACCAATTATTTGAAACTCGATTTGGGGGGCTCCGTTGATGAGTTTTCCTAGGTTCGAGATAAGGATTTGGGAGTCTCCTTTAGCTATAATCGTCGAGCACCTAAAGTCATTTTCCATTTGAAGACCAACAAGTAACCCTGGAAGTTTGGCTCCATTGTTAGTATTATGCTCAATTATGATGTATATAGATTAACAATTTATCCCTTGGAGTCCTGGAAAATACCTCCCACTCCTAAAAGACCGAGGTTACCCTTTGACGAACCATCAAAGTTTGATTTCAGAAATCCCTAAGGAAGGGGTTCCCAAGTTGCTTTAATTTCCTTTATCGGGCTTTGGGAAGAGAGTTGGGAAGGTGTTACGAGGAAAATCTCTCTAGGGCTAGGGGTAAACCACAAAAGACGAAAATGACTGCAGAAATCAACTCTACTCTCAAGTATGATATATAAACAAATATGCTAGCAAGACAAGATAAAAGGCCTACCTCATTTGGACGTTCGATGAAGTCCACCGTTGAGCACTTGAACCAAATCAATACACATACAACTAGTCCTCAACAACCAACAAACGCAAGCATATGGTGATAATATATAATGTTAGCACATTCAATAGCATAATCCATCAATATTAATAACAAATACACCCATGGAATAATAATTCAAATATTTGCAGGATGTTAATTGGACGAGAAAAGAGTATTTCTATTAAGATACAATCAACAGAAGTGAATAATTTATAGACTTCCATGTTGGCATGGTTCGTAACCGAGAAACTGAGTTCCATCTAGCTGGGCCTCCACCACTTCAATCCTCCACCAAAGGCAAGCTCATGTAAGAGAGACAATGAAGTTCTCAATCAGTAAGGGAAGAGCTTAGTTCCTTCTAGCTGGGCCTCCACCACTTCAATCCTCCACCAAAGGCAAGCTCATGTAAGAGAGACAATGAAGTTCTCAATTAGTAAGGGAAGAGCTTAGGGGATGAACAATGTGTTTAGACTTAAAGGATAAAGGGATGCAGACTCAATGTGAAGTGAATAATTCCTATAGAGTAACTTTTCTCTCAAAGTTGAATTCTTTCTCCTCTTTTCCATAGCTCGGATTTGGCCCATTTATATCCTTCAAGTGGAACTGAAGGGCCGATTTGGAACATTTCCAGTATATGGAAGGCCAATGATCATTGATCTCATGACGTGACATGGAAACCCGACACCATTTTTCAATTTTGGGCACATTTCTTGATGTATGCGGGTTGTAGTGGTGCAACCTACGTATACGTATGTTGTATAGTAGGCAAGGTGAGTATATCTGGAAAAATTGTATTTTTTAGCTCTGGGATTTGAAAAAAGGGATTACAAGTTTGCATAGGGAAATGGAAAAAGGCCTTTTGTGCAAGATTTCATGGGGTGAGGAAAATATTTCTATAACAAATGCCCCCCAATGTGTGAGGTCATAGGAGTATCTGTGATGGATGAAATACATTATAAAAACCCAGAAGTGGAGTAATGGGGACCCAGCTGGAAGAACTAGTTGCCCATTACAATCTGTACTGACTTTGCATACATGGCTGCCAATTTGAATTACAGTGCAGATCCATGAAAATATACCAAACAATTGTCCATGGCCATGAATAGGAAAATACAAATGCGGTTACATGCCAAAGGCTATCATAGTCACGAACAAGGCCCAATAGAACCAATATTAAAATCAATCTAAAGATATCTGTATATAATGGATTGCAATCTGATCTCCCATGATCACTGAAGTCACAAATGTATTGGTACAATGAAAAGGTAGAAAAAACTCAGGAAAGTTGCAACTACATACTAGTGTCTTCAAGTCTTCTAGACAATCCGCCAAAGGTGCAAGTCTACATCGTGTGAATAAAGGAGTTGAGGTAGAACACAATGAGACTTCATTTGATTACTGATCATTGAGGTATACTGTTAACAAATGTGAGACAACCGGTATCAAGGCACCAAGTACATTCTTACAAGTGTGAATAAAGTGGTCGGGGTCAAACACTTGAAGAATCCATCGATCATGATGCATCTATGTATTCTCAACTGTCTATGGAGAGAGAGCCTGCCACTAATGTCTAAAAGCCTCTAGGTACTCATAGGCCTCTAGGTCTCATTTCCATAATAGATGAGTTGAAGTCGATGGAAGGAGACCTGCTGAAAGGAGATAATTAAGGAATCTCTCATCATTCACCATGAGGTACAAAGCAGGAGCTTGATTATTTGGAGGAAATCATATGAAGAACATGTTCACGAACCAACAACCTTGTGCATCTTTCACGTGTGCCAAGTTAAAGTGGTACATGAAAAAGACCCTCTGAATAGTAGCCAATGAGGAAAATTGTTGACAAAGGAGAGGAAACCACCAATAAGGCTAATGGAATCCAAGACATTGCACGAATCCCAATGTGTGAATAGATGTATTTCCATCGAACAC
The DNA here is from genome assembly GCA_009831015.1 of Picea engelmannii. NCBI lineage: Eukaryota > Viridiplantae > Streptophyta > Pinopsida > Pinales > Pinaceae > Picea > Picea engelmannii. The sequence continues at coordinate 571,504 of ML780418.1, read as the reverse complement.
AAGGGAAACCATCCAGTCAACGACCAATGATGAAATTTCGACTGTTGGGTTCAACGTTACCTACCAATGAGGAAAGTAGGACTAGGGTGCGTAATAGGACTACAAATTCATGTGATTATGAGACAAACTGAGTGTATGGCCGACATGAAAAGTCAATATTTATGAGGAAAGGTCGACATAAGTTGATAGACATCCTTTGAACAAGAGCATGAGACATATGAAAGACTCTGGCAACATAGACTCAATGATGAAACCATGAGATGCAGGAGGCATCAATCAAACTCTCCATAGGGACTGGAAGAGTAACCAGTCGGGGGAGTAAACTCTTTGTAATTATCGCAACTTCCTAAGGCCATGCTAAACCCAAAATTATGATGACGAATGGACTCAATAACTTTGTGCTCTATTCAAAGGCAACATGACTGCTACCAATATAAGATAATACTCCCTTCCCACCCGTCTTTTTTTTGTTTTTTCATAGTCAAATGAATTCTATGACATAGAGGAGGAAATGAGTGTCGCAAGTAAGAAAAACTAGTTCTAGCAGTGGAACATACCTATGCTCAATGCAAGGAGGTGCATGTGGGAGATGGACACTCAGGGGAATGTTCCCTCTTGTGTATACGGTTTCAAGTTGCAAAGGATATAAACGAGGCTCTGCTTGGTTGAGGATGAAAAACTATTGAGGCAAACAGTTTCTAACGCAAAGCGAGAACTGGCCATAGGCTCAATATTGCAAGCAAGGGCATGAGATGCAATCATAACTTAATGCCAAAAAAATTCCTTTTTCATAATCTTAGTCTACTTGGTTTGAAAAAGGGATAAACGTGTACCAAATAGACGTCCTTTCAAATCCAATTTATGAGTGTGAAAGAAACAATGTCACTCAAAAATCTTTTTCGCTTTTTGAAAACGAGTCAAAAAATATCTTAACTAAGACTCACGACCTTTCAAGTCCAACTTAATGAGTGTGAAAGGGAAAATTTCACTCGACAATCTTTTCTCTTTTTTAGACGAGTTGGAAAAGAGATTAAATCAGACTCATTGGGAGGTTCTATGCAGCAAGTCATGGGGGAGGCGAAGGCTCCCGTGTTGTACTTCTGTGAAATGTTAGTATCTTACAAATAGCTGACACAAGCTTGGGAAAACCCAAAGGTCTCCAATTCGAGGAGGATAAATTGCTAGCATAGGTTACTGTCTCTGTGATATGTCAGATGATGTCTCCTACTTTAAAGGACATAGAAGGAGGCATTGGATATCCCCACAAGACCATCCCAATCAAAGAGAACCTCTCCAGGACTTGGAGGGAGAGTACTCGGGGAGAGTAAATCTCTCTCTTGTTCAGAAGGTGCAGTATCAGAAGTGCTAACGATATGGTTGATGGATGCATCATCCTCCAAATGTAGAGTTGGATTGAACAGAGATTTCACTGGTATGACCACTTATTCAAATCCGGGTTGAATAGGATGTGTGATAATAGGGACAATAGACACACCACTCTCGACAATGGGGGTGTGGTCAGGATAGGATTGCATCAACATGAATGTTGTGTCAATCAAAGGAGAAAAATGGTGTGGGGAAACCACAGACGCCTTAGAACCCGAAGGGACCTCAGGTGAGAACCATGCTTCTGGTATCCCAACAATAGCAGCACACAAACGAGTAAGGTGATTTTCTTCTCATGTCCTGCAAAGGAATTTGGGAATACATCTGAGACGTCTAGGCTTCTCAATCGTATGAATGCCCTCAAATTCATTTACAATGGTTGGTGACATTCTCTCAGCATGAATGGCATAAGCGAGAGAGTAATCTCCCACATGATGTACATAGGTTGGAGATGTGACATCGATATGACTCTTGAATACTAGAGTGATGGCCCCAGCATGACTAGCAACAACGGGTTGCAGGTCGTCAACATGACTTGTAGAGGTCGTTGACCAATATCGAACATGACTAGCAGTGGTTGTTGATGAAGCTCCAGTATGACTGGCAGTGACTGGACTAGTGGTGGTGGTGAACTATGGCATTTGATACCAAGGTCCCGGGAAAGATTTATTTTGAAACATTGCAGGCCAGGAAGGGTCCTAGTTTAAACCTTGTCCCTGTCTGGAAAGGTAGTATCCTCCGCCTAAATGATCCATAGAGGTTTGTATAGGCATCATCACTGAAGAAGATGTCTGCGAAGAGACAAAAGTATGATAGAGATTATTCAAGTGAGGATATATGTTGTTGTTAGAAAAATAGGATCGTGGAGCAATAAAATAAAACGAATGCGGAAATAAAATACATAAGATACACAATACAATAGAGACACATATATACGTGGTTCACCCAATGTGGGCTACGTCCACCAAATAAATTGTCAGTTCCTTCCTTTATTATTATCTAGCAATCGAAGGGATACAACCTACAACAAACCCGTTGTAACTTCCTCTTATTTCTCTCACAGTTTCCTATCTCAGAATACAATATTCGCTATAATGCATAGCCACAATACATTTCCCTCATAATAGAGGGTTGCCTTCTAGGGAAAAAAACCCTAACATAATTTCTACCATTAGATCTGTGACCTTATAATGAATGGTCTAGATTTACAATGAAATTACAATATACATTTACAAGGCAATTTTTCCTTCGGGGGCTTCATCCCTAAACCCGTGCCTGGGGCCCACTTGCCCCCGAACCCCGCAGAGGGGGTAAACCCCCTCTGCACTCCCCCGCATGGAAGAGTGTACATACTTATGGGGTGTAAATACTTCATGGGGTATAAACAAGGCTGAAAACAAGAGGCCTCTGAATCAGGAAGATAATTAGGCTCCACAACCAACAATTTCCCCCATGTGAAGGGGTTCCGTGAAGAGTGTAGCCCGAAATGTAAAACTAATTCCCCCCATATGAAAGACCTGGGGATATATTTGGACCCTCCATAGGAAAAGTGTTCGTAGGAACCAACATGGCATATGAAGAATACATGGATAGGGTCTAATAAGTATGATAATGTCCCATTTGAGCATTGGCTCCTGAGAAAACATGACTAGGACTGGATCCGTAAGAGGGGAGGTTCCAACTCCCTACAGTGAGAGTTGGTTGAGGGATAAGACTCTTCTCAAATGAAGACGCATATAAAAGAGCCATTTTTCCCCCGGATGTAAGTATAGGAATATTAAGAGGGAAATGATTAGAGACCCAAGGCATGGATTGAGTGTCATAATTATGCATACCATTATTAAAAGTAGATGGATTTGTCCCCATGAATTGAGTGAAAGTCATGGGGGAGGTAGAGGTAAATGAGGGAGCCAAAGGAACTCCACTACCAATGATAATGAAAACTTAGTATAAAATCCTAAGGCCAACTAATAATCAAAGAGCACACCAAAAATAATCAAACGACAAATATGCACGCAAGAAGAATAAAGTGGTTGAAAGGGGCCTCCCTCCTTAAAGTAGGTATGACTCACCCAAGAGGGGCCTAAGACTCCCTACTAAAGATTAGAGGTATCAGAATCAATTATAAGGGCCCTCGTGGGCTTAACAACCAGTGGGTCAGATCCCCCTAGAGAGGTAATCCTCCATAAAGGTTGTGTGTTGTCCGACTCTTATCTGACCCAGGGTACCTGCAGAATAACCCCTACAAGTAACCTATGTGGCACCTAAGTCAAGCAACTAAGAAACCATGGTATAACCGATGCACATGCGAATAATTGTAGGTCAGGTCCACCATATGGGAACGATAGAAAAGACTGAAACCTTGAAAGCACCTCCTCTCACGAAGGTAAGGGAACTAGCAAGATCCCCATATACGAATAGATCCCCAGAAATATATCTAATGCTAAGAAGCTATCAGGAGGATATCCCTTCAACCGGACTCATGCGACCTCGTGCTTAATTCCGGTGTAAGAGGAGCCTCCTGATATTACCGATTATAGAATGGATTTCTCCACTCCCTTCGTCAGACACACATGCTGATTTAATAGCCTTGGAGAAGTTTACTCACAAAATCCTATTCCAAGGCACTAAATGCTAAGCTAGTTTGTGCACCCTAGAAAATAAAATCATTACTAATCAATTTTAAATTATAGCGTTAATTTTAATGGCCTTGCTTACTCAAAAGGTGTGGTCATGAAACTAGTTATTTTATGACTCAACAAGTAAAGTAAATGAATATGAAAACAATGCAAAGTCCTAACTTCAATTTCCAATAAACGATATGCTTCCTAAAAATGCAATTTTCAATTCAATTATGCAATTCTAAATGAAAATGAAATCTTTCTTTACATGCACTAAGATAAATGACAAAGAGTCAAGAGATCAAAATGCCAATCAATGTAAAATGCCTAATATTTTTGTGTTTTCAATATAAGAAAAATGAAAATGAAAGGACTGAACAATTGCTTGATATAAAGACTCTACTGTGTATAGACAGATACAACTCAAGTAGGATATCAAGGAGAAAAACACCCATCCCAAGGTGCAAGAACAATCAAAATGAAAATATGGTGAGAAAGGAACTGCCCAAAAATTCAACCAAAGACAAGTTTCCTGTCATTCCACAGACACTTAACAGTCACTACAAAGACTCAAGAAGACTCAGCAATCATCAAAACCTACCCAACAACCACCAAACCTAGAAATCAAGCAACAAAGGTTGATGTACCCTACTTTTCAATGGAAAAGCGCGTATGTACGCAACTTGTAGGAAGACATCACACGTATGTACGCGACTGCTAAGAAAAAACCTGCGTATATGTGTCAAAGCACATCTAGGTTAAGGAGAAGGTTGAAAGACTCAGACCCAGAGTGAGCAGAGGCTATGAAGCAATCATACGACAAGAAACTCAATATGAACGAGACAAATATAAGGAGAAAAACACTCCAAACCCCAAAAAAGAGGATTCAATCCCTAGTATGGTCACTAATTCTATTCCGAGGAAAATCTCTCTATGGCTAGGGGTAAACCACAACATACAGAAATGACTACAGAGATCAACTCTACTCTCAAGTATGCTATATAAACAAATATGCTAGAAAGACAAGATAAAATGCCTACCTCTTCCGGACGTTCGATGAAGTCCATCATTGAGCACTTGACCCAAAGAAATACACCTACAAATAGTCCTCAACAACCAAGCAATGCAAGCATATGGTCATAATATATAATGTTATCACATTCAATAGAATAATCCATCAACATTCATAACAAATACGCCCATGGAATAATAATTCAAATATTTTCAAGATGTTAATTGGACGAGAAAAGAATATTTCTATTAAGATATAATCAACAGAAGTGAATAAGTTACAGACTTTCGTGTCGGCACAGTTCAGAACCGAGAAACTGAGTTCCTTCCAGTTGGGCCTCCACCACTTCAGTCCTCCACCAAAGGCAAGCTCATGTAAGAGAGACAATGAAGTTCTCAATTAGTAAGGGAAGAACTTGGGGGATGAACAATGTGTTCAGACTTAAAGGATAAAGGGATGTAGACTCAATGTGAAGTGAATAATTCCTCCAGAGTAACTTTTCTCTCAAAGTTGAATTCTTTCTCCTCTTTTCCATAGCTCGGATTTGGCCCATTTATGTCCTTCAAGTGGAACTAAAGGGACGAGTCAAAAACATTTCTAGTATATGGAAGGCCAAGGATCATTGATCTCGTGACGTGACATGGAAACCCGACACCATTTTTCAATTTTGGGAGCATTTTCTGATGTATGGGGGCTGTAGTGGTGCAACCTACATATGCACATGTAGTATAGTAGGCAAGGTGCGTATATGTGGAAAAATTGTATTTTTTAGCTCTAGGATTTGCAAAAAGGGATTAAAAGTCAGCATAGGGAAATGGAAAAAGGCCTTATGTGCAATATTGCATAGGGTAAGAAAAATCTTGCTATAACAGAAGGAAGGAATTTCCCATGGCCTATGCACTAGTTCACCAAAAAGTTTTTTACACTTCTTGTAGCGGTCCAATCCTCTTCTTTCTAGGGCTCCATAACGATGGTTTCTCAGATGTTATTAATAATACCTTATCGGAAATGCTCCAAGGAGAATGAATGGTTTTGGAATATCCTCCTATTTCTGGCTTTCCACAGGTTCAAGTAAAGAAAACCTGGGAAAAGGGTCCAAGTGTGGTTCATAATTGAATTTTAGTAGGAATCAGTTATCCGATCTTCAATTGTTTTGATGATGTCCTGTCTTTTTCTATCCGAGGTTCGAAAGAGGAGGGATCCTCGGTCCCACAATTCTGAGGCTATGTTGCAGGAGCTGAAGAGATGGTTCAATTTTTATCCCTCTTGAGAGCACATTAGACAGATGGAAGGGCCTTCAAATCCTCTCTTTATGATTACTTCCTAGGTTAATTCTTTCTTGTTGATAACTAGCCAAATAAAGGTGGAAATTTTAGGCCACAATTAAGACTTCTAGACTTTGGTCCAGACTATTCTTGGAGGTGTGTCCCGAAATCCCATGGATTCCTGGTAAGCCTCCTTTATGTGAAATTTATCTTCACCCTTTTTTCCCCAACAAATTGTATCCTATCCCTTTTGGAGGGGGGGGGTCCTTGAGGGTTTCCGCCAAATCTTGGCGGGTAGACCTGCTCCAGTTAATTGGTCATTCAAAAGGATTAATCCAAGATTGAGTAGTACCTTTTATTGGGTGAAGGGTGTCCTCCCAATACTGGAAAACCTCCATCCAACCTATCCTGAGCATATGATCTAGGACTGGGGTCATTTGTTTCTTCGAAATCAGGGCAGGATGTTGCTCCCATTAATCCTTCCAAAAAAGGGCCAACTTTCCATCATGCAACTCCCAAAATCTATTTTTTTGGACTAAGGAACTATTTGTCCAAGCATAATTCCAGATGAGTGAGCTTGGTTAGTCCCCTTCCAATCTGATCCAGTCATGAGGAGGGGTATCTCTGGAATATTTCTCCTGCTAGTTTTTCTCCTAGAGCACCTCTATTTTTTTGAGCCATGTCCAAAACAATTTTACCTCCAAGGCATGACCCATTTTCTGAGGGTCTTTAATCCAAGGCCTCTGTGGGATTATTCCTCACATAGTTTTTCCTAGGAAATCATAGCCCACCTTTTTCCCTCTTTTAGTGCCAACCCATAGGCAGTTCCTATGGATAGATCATTATTTCTGAATGATGTGCATGGGAGCAGCAAGAATAGAAAAAAAATAGGCATAGCCATTAAAAAATATTTTATTAACATAATGCACCCAGGTAGGGAAAGGGACTTGTGGGTCCAACAATTTAGGTGATATTCAATTTTTGTTAGGAGCTCTTGCCACTCAGGATTCTGTAAGGATTTTTGTAAATGAGGGGATTTGAGGTATTTATAGGGAAGAGAGGATCTATGGAACCCAAAAAATTTGGAAATCCTTTGTTGAATTATGGGAGGGGTATTGAAGAAAAAAATGTTGGACTTGTCTAGATTAAGTTGCATGCCTGAGGCAGAAAAAAAAAACATCCAGGATTCTCTTGATTGTTCCGGTCTCCTGCATTGTAGGTTTTCCCATAATAAGGGTGTCATCCAAAAACTAGAGGTGATATAGGGGGTTTGTCTGGGAGGATAAGGTGAGGCCCTTCATTTAGCCATTCCATAGGGATTACTTCAAGTAATGCCCTAAACCTTCATCCAGAATAATGAAGAGGTAAGGGGATAGCAAGTGTCCACAGTCTCCCCTTCTTCAGTTTTTAGAGAATGAATACAATTCTAGTTTCTTCTCTTTAGAAGGGAATTATGGAATAACTTGGTGTTCTTGTCCCCCTCTTTAACCCAAAGAATACAAGATTTCTTACAGATTCAGATTTCCTCTTGTTGGTCTATTTCATATAACTCTAATCTAAGGTGGGTTTCTTGTTGTTGGAGCTATGAGGAAAGACCATCGTGGATAATTTGGCCCTGCACCCGGTACATCTCCTCCTCTAAAGTTCTTTTTTCCTCTTGAATATTTCTGAATACCTCTTTGTTTCGCTTCCTGAGGTGAACTTTAATATGTCTCAGTTTCCGTTGAAATTGGTACATCTTGCACCATATCAATTTTGGTCCTCTCTCCACCATTCTGACATTTTTTGCAAAAATTGTGGATGATAAGTCCAAAATTTATCACATCTAAAAGGCTTAGGATGAGGGTAGAAGCCTTCGATCCATTTCAAATAAATAGGCCAATGATCTGAACGATAAAAATGGAAAATGTCTCTAGCTATGGCTTGCCTAGTTTGGAAGAAGGATTATGAAACCATGAACCTATTCAATATTTCTACTATGTGATGCTTGCCTCCTCATTTGTTGGTCTAGGTGAAACTTCCTTCTGAGGGGTTGATATCGATCGAACAAAGTTGATCAATTACTTCTCTGAAGGTCTGGTCCTCATAATCCCTCTGAAGGATGCCACCTTTCTTATCCTCTAAGGATGTTATTAGACTGAAATCACCTCCAACTATCTACTGTTGGTCCTTTGTTCTTTTACCCGTGGACAAAATTTCACTTAGGAAATCTATTTTTTCAACATGAGTTTGAGGACCATATACTTGGGTAACTATCCCCTGCTCTGTTGACTCGAGAGTCTTGTAGGAGATGGTTCTGATTCTTTTGGATTGGGATACCAAATCCACCTTAATTTTCATTGGGTTCTAAAGGAAAGCTCTCCCGAGGCCCTGTCCGCATCAAAATAGAGAAGGTCACACAATTTCTAGATTTTCTTTGTGATTAGTTCCATATTCCTACAGTCACATTTAGTTTCTTGCAACATTACAAGATCTGTGTTTACTTGATTAAGATTTTTCTTGAGTATTCTATGCTTGGAAGCAACATTAAGACCCCTTATATTCCAGGAAAAGATTTTCATGATTAATTTTAACATAGTTACCAACTTAACGACATAGTTCTCATTTTTTTTGGGGTCACATTTTTTACCTCATTTTGAAAAGTTGTGCTACCAACACCCCCTCTCCCTTTTTAGGTTGTTTTTTGATATTTTAAATCTTCTTATCCACAATGTATCCACATTATTTTTTTAAATGTTTTTTTTTTCCATCTATTTTCAAATTGTTCTAAAAAAAATTTCAACGTTGTTTTTTCATCCAATGTTAAAAACGTTGTACACCATTTACTTTTTTTTTTAAATTAATATTTTTGATATAATTGTGTGTCCTTAATTAATTTATGGTTATATACTTTTTAAATATACTGGAAAATATAATTTTTAACACATTTTTTACCTTTACTTCAATACATAGAAAATAATTGTAGTTAAATAACAATATTTTTAAATATTTAACAAATATATATATATATATATATATATATATATATATATATATATATATATATTGATAAATTTAAAATAAAAAAAGAAAACTAAGAAAAAGAAAATAATTGAAATTAAAAATAAATAAATTTAAAAGCAAATTTA